>SSNU01000075.1:836519-1107992 GCA_012064415.1 Gyrodactylus bullatarudis | reverse complement strand
TATGTATTATGCATAATTTTGTAGCTTAATAAATTTCCTTTCTAATGAGGGGTAAAAAAAGTGTTTTAGGTATCTTTCAGTTAAAATTATCGCTCAAGAAAGAGTTGTGTTCCACTGGTGGAACAATTGGACATGAAGGGTTAAAATGTAAAAAGAAACCGATTTTTTGTTAGTTTTCAAACGTTTTATATAGTTTTCATAGCAGTTTCATGTAAATGTAAGAAATTTTCCCTGCGCCAGTCCTAACAGCTTCAAAAAGAGATTTGAATGCTTTTTAAAAAATTTTCAAGAACTAGATTTAATAAAACCAGAATTAAACCGATCAACGTGAAAAAGCTTCTTCTTGACCGTACTCCAATTTTATAAAATACAGTAATAAAAAAGGTGAATATAATAAGCAAAAGCTTGATGAAAGTTCTCATAAAACCCTTTTGATAGATTAACCAATAATTACTTTCTAATCACTGTGTACCAAATATATTTTTATTTCATATTTCATAAATTTGAAAGATATTACCGAGAATCTTTTGCAGATTATATCTGTCATTTTAGAATTGTAATCTGAGCTATAATAAACATTTTAGAGCAATAATAAGGCCTAAAATTCTATAAAAAATAAATTCGATTATCTCTTGAAATCTTCAGAAGTAAAAATTCTCAAATTTTCAGAATCTTTTTAGGGATAACCTAAATTAAACCTGTCGAACATATTGTCGAAATTTCATTAAGTATAAAATTTTTTGCTATTCTGTTTTATCAAACTTTGAATTTTTTTCTTTATTCTTTGTATTTAAGCACTCAAGATTTTTTTACTTTTCTGATACTCCTTATGCATATCTATAAAGAGCATACATCCTCATGTATCGTATACTCCATTTCTAGGCTTAAAAATAAATAAAAAAGTAAATACTCGTGAGTTTACTCGACACAAATTGGCTAGAACATTAAAGCCTTTCTTCTCAAGTAACCAGTTCATGACTAACGGGCTTGGGTGAATTTTTTTATTCTCTCCAACCAACTCATATAATTGAGTACTCACATAATTTTTGGTCCCAAAGGCATCTTAGAAACCTTTTCTATCACTTGACGCTGAAACATTTCTGACCCTTTTGTCCACTTAGGTCTTGATCATTTTGTTCAGCCGCAGAGCAGTCTGCATCTGAAAGAAGAAATAAGGTCGATTGCGGAACACAACAATTTTCCTGTCTAAACTCTGAATCGTCATTCAAATTACAGTAGAAAAATTTTTTCAAGGTAACAAATTTTCCTGGGTGCTCCTTAAAAAGGACCGTGACCTTTCTACATTTATTTATTTGTATGTTTTCGTATATTGCATAATAATCTAATGTAAAGACATGTGAAAGGCTGTGCTTATCAATGTATTTTATTTATTCATGTCCAGCACACATTCAACATATGCTTGGGAGGGGGGAATGTAGTAAAATCTGGAATGTATTTATATCAATCCTTGTCTCTGTCAATTACATTCTTTTCTTATCTACTGAATGTGTTAAAATCACCAATAATTTTCAAGTCAAAAAAGCAAAGCTATCTTGCCGAATTAAGAGATGATTTGAAATTCATTTCATTAAATGATTTTATTGAGAGATGCCTCAAAGATTCCTCCAATTTGTATCATTTTTACAAATCAAACTGAGTAGGTTATTTATAATAAAAGCAGAGGAATGTATTGTATATCGAATAGTACAGTGCACTTCGAAACTCATGGATGTATTTTATTGTCTATAGGTAGTAAATCTCAAAATTTCACTTTGAAAAATTAATATACTGTGGAGTCTTCTGTAACTGATTTAGAAAACCGTTAACGAGGAAGAAATTCTAAATCATGAGATTTTTTATTCAACTCTTAACTGTGCCTTAAATGAAATAGAGAATCTCTTAATTCGGCAAGATAGCTTTGCTTTTTTGACTTGAAAATTATTGGTGATTTTAACACATTCAGTAGATAATAAAAGAATGTAATTGACAGAGACAAGGATTGATATAAATACATTCCAGATTTTACTACATTCCCCCCTCCCAAGCATATGTTGAATGTGTGCTGGACATGAATAAATAAAATACATTGATAAGCACAGCCTTTCACATGTCTTTACATTAGATTATTATGCAATATACGAAAACATACAAATAAATAAATGTAGAAAGGTCACGGTCCTTTTTTAGGAGCACCCAGGAAAATTTGTTACCTTGAAAAAATTTTTCTACTGTATTTGAATTAAACCTAATTGACATGAAGATGAGAATTTACTATTTCAACAAAAAACTCGATATTTTTCTCCGGATTCACAGGAAAATAATATTTTATTATGGCATGAGCTAATAAGACGTGGATATTCGAAAAAATTCAATTTGACCAAAATTAGGCCGTCTTTCGAATTTCGAGAATGTACCAAATTTCCACTTTTTTAAACTTTTGAGCTCAAAATTTTTATCGATTTCGATGATTCGATGCAGTTAAATACAGATCTTTGGGATCAACATTCAACAAAGAATTCGAATTCACCTGCAGAAGTTCACTGAAGTTCGTCATTACTGTGAGAAATCGAACCATTTGAATTTCTAGAATATTCCAAAGGCAAATTATCCAAAATCTGGAAGTTTAACTTTTTCTCGGAAACAGTAAGATCTTCGCCATCTCTCTGGCCAAATTCGAATTCTTTGTCTAATGTTGATCCCAAGTATCATTCCTTAACTGCTTCGAATCATCGAAGTCGATAAAAATTTCAGGTTCAAAAGTTTAAAAAGTGGAAATTTGGTACATTTTCGAAATTTGAAAAACGGCCTTATTTTGGTCAGATTGAATTTTTTCGGAATTTTTTCAAATACCCCCACATCTTATTAGCTCATTCCGGACCTTTCGACGACAAATGTATATAGAATCGAAGGTTTTTTCCATCGATAAAGATTCTTTGATTGCTGAGATGTTTACTCCTTGAGACTTTGCCTATAGTAGTTATCAGAACCAATACTTGCAGTATCGTTTCCTTCAAATAACTCAGTCTATCTAGACTAGGAAGAGAAGATCTCTGCCTGACTGCTCTGTGCTTTGACTATTTATAGTTTATTCAAGACATCTAATCCAGAAATCCATACTTGAATAGATGAAACGCATAAAATATGCTCAATTCAATCTAACTGTATTCCTATAATCTTCAACTACTATGGCCTATGTGAGCGTTTTCACTTTTCTCACCATTCTTGCTATTTATTGGAGAATTTTTGGTGTTCTTTCAACTTACCTTTTATTCTTAATCCTTAAACTATTTACTATTTCTTTCACATAGATTGACTAAAAAAATTTGTTCACTTGCTACCTGACTATATTGTCGTCTGGTTTGTATTGGTCTATAGTATTGAAATAAGTATGAAAGAATACATTCAATGTTGAACACCACAAAAACTATGAGTTTCAGTCTTTTCAGTATACAATTAATTCCCACAATCATCAAAAAATTCTTCATTAAATCTGATACAAATCTTGGGAATTTTCCCATCTTGAACGTTCTCAATACCCAATGAATTTATACATTTAATCTTGAAAGGGTTGAAATGCGAAAAGAGTTGATGTATTTTGGCTTGCCTTCCGATTATCCTGATGATAAATATGGTTTGGACTCACAATTTATTGTACAAATTCGAATTAATGCGTATCGATCCATGTGGAAATTATTCATTTTTTCCTTCGAAAAATTCATATAACTGACATTTCCAAGCTAATGTAATTATAAGTTCCTTCGACATTTCTAATATATCATTCTGTCAGGATAATGACTCAAATCCAGCCGTTAAATCAATATTTTCCTTCAGTACGCTCGCTCACACAATGTAAAAATATTGATTCTCCACAGAAATACAGTCATAACCCCCAACTACCCCTTATTTCCTCTCAATTTTGTGGCATACGAGCGTACAAATTTACCTCCAAAAATTGATTCCCAGAGATTATTTGATTCCCTCTCGCTTAACAAAAGAGTGGAGTAGAAATTATCGATCTTTTCATTTCTTCATAATCATGTTTACTCGCCAATTTCTCTATTTTTCTATGCTCGATACACCTGCTGTCTACAAAAATAATATATTTTGTTTTCATATCCAAATTTTAGGAATTGGTTCGCTAGTCTTCTGGTTATTCTCAATTCTTATTTACTAACAGAATCATGACCCTCAGAGCTAGTTAAATATGAACATACTTGTTGTTATGAATTTGGAAATGTACAAAATAAATCTTGAAATTAGACATGGTTAATGAATAGTGCAGCACCTATACTTACAAAGTTTACTAGAAATATTTCGTTCTAGGTGCCTAGGTAATATATCCCACAGGAACGTCAGCGACTTGGGCTAATCCATTACCAAATAAGACATTCCTGTGGGATATATTACCTAAGCACCTAGAACGAAATATTATTAGACATGGTTTTTTTTAAAAAGATTGTAGTCTTCTGGGATTCTTTCAAAATAGAAATTGCCATTATTTTTTGTGGATTGATACCTGAATGAGTCGATATTGATCCGGTGCTACTGAGCTGGTAGTCCTTGTCAGGATCAAGTAATGAGAGTTTCAACAACAGAGATATAGACTGGCCTAAGAGTTGTTCATAGAGTCAGGTATTAGAAGCCCTTTAATCCTCGATATATTTGAAAGTTAATACTTCAAGATTTTCTGGGTTGAATTTATGAGATTCAAAAGTAAAGGGCAAAATCCCTCCTAAAAATGCTAATAAGACTTTTACCCGTAGGAAATGGATATACTAAACAAGATTATCGACGAGTACTCCCTCTTTCAATTCCCCAGTGGTCCATATGTAAAGCCTCGCCGAGACCAGAGACGGCGAGCTCCCAGTCCAGATCTGAGCATTGTTGATCTACTCGGGGATGATGTCATGAACACAGAAACACCTCAGGATCATAATTCCTCTAAAATCTCCCCCCTTCATCTAAATAATGATCCTAACTTTCTTACTAACAATAACTATCAAAGTTTTGCATCCAACGAAAACTACAGCATGTACAATCGACCCGCAAGTTTCATGAAACATTACGAGTGAGTCTACACAAACCAACTTGTGATTTATTCGACTAGTTAGATAAATATTTGAAATTTTTAATTTATCATTTTTACAAAATTTCATTTTTCACTTTCACTCTGTTTTAAGGTGTCCTGATACCTGGCAGTTCCAAGTTGACTCCCTCGATAATGAGGAAGGAGACGAGGGAGAAACTCAATCCCAAGAAATCCATCATGGCCTATCGAATAATCGAATTTATCCGGACCACCCCTCTAACGGGAGTAACCAATTCCCGTTTGTTGGCGGCGGTCTCTTGTCATCCCTATCGACAATTGCAGTATCCTCAAATGAATGCGTCCGAACGTCTAATCGGGCCAATCAATTACTCTCCGATACCATTCGCAGACGACGTGAAGTCTTGAGGGAACGCCAACTCGGCCAGAAAACCGCTGATCGAAGGACTGGCATCTACGATTGCCTCCGACGCAATAGTGAACTATCCGAAAGGCATCATGTGAGTGATTAATCTATTTTTTCTTGCCCGCGCAATTCCTCCCCAAACCATGCATTCTTTTTCATTTTCCTTTTTCTTCTAAACTGTAAACACACCAACAAAACTATTTTTAGCGATCCAACAAATATTTGACATATTAAAGTAAAATGTAATTTCAATTGGAGTCCTCTCTCCCAAACATTTCGGTACTTGGATTGCCATTTTCATCTTGAAATGATAAAATATAAAATTATTTTTAATTCTTCAGGATAACCTAATAAGGGAGTCATCAGTCTTGAGTATGGTCTCGTCATCAGCTGGGAATTATCAGTCCTCAACATGTTCTTCCACGCATTCCAGGCATAAACGTCGGCACAGTCAGTTATCAAGGAACACTTCCTTTATTGTTGAAGATTTTACTGATCAGTCATGTGCCGATAGGCCCATCTCTCTTGATTTGGCCATGTCCACTACTGAAGATTCAACATCCCAGACTAACAAGAATACGAATAACTTCATTTCAACACCACCCTCACCCAACCAGAGGTCAGATAACAAACGCAGATCCCTAAACAGCATCACCGACTATTGGTCGAAATCGACAAAGACTCGTACTCATTCAATTGGACCCAGTTTTTCTGTTGATCTCATCAGATCCTGAAGACACTCAGTACCAAAATTCTCATTGTTGTCCGGAAAGATTTTTTTGCATTTACAATCAGTTACTTGCGCCCAACACTTATTTATGCTAGACTCACTGTCTCTTCATAGCGCAGTTATGCAAGAATCATGAATAGAAATCTCTTTTTTTCAATGTTATTATTTAATTCAAGAGAAAACCGGTTAATAATTATTATTTCAAAATCAACTATTATTATTAATATGTTATTTTTTTAACAAAAAACCAGCTGTATGTTTATTATTAATCTTAATATTATTATTTTATCAGAATATTTCTTAAAAATGTATAAAAACACAGAGAAGAGGCAATATCTATATATATTTGAATATTTTCCTGTCCTATTCTTATTACCCACTAAATATGATGAATAAAAAATATTTGTTTTATGAATATTTCTTGTGATTCAACGTCGTTCCTTATAGGCAGAAGTCTCATGCTCTTTAATTCTCTATACTTATATAAATAATAAGATGACAATTTCTCAACTTATAATACTAGAAAACAAAGAAAATACACAATTCTCCTCTCTCTAGACCAGATTCAAACTTGCTTAGACTACATCTCATGCACAACCTTTAAACCCACTTGTGCATTTCTCTAGTAACTTATCCCTGAGGACAAAGACCTCTTCAGAAACTATTTTTCTAAATTGTATTTATTTTTTATCAGCTCGATAAATATACATTGCTATTACGAAATGAGAAACAGTTTCTCAGAGAAACTCAAATTTGAAAAACTGCGATTGAAAATATGTAAATTAAAAAAATCGTTAATTATCTGCTTGTTTAAAATTGAGTTTGATTAGAATAATATGCAAAAGGATTTCGATCCCAAAGAAATAAATAATATTCTGGCAAATCTAGATTTATCTTCAAAAAGCATTAAATCATGTGCCTCTCAACTTCTCATATATACGGAATCTATTCACCAAATTTGCAGTATTTGGGAGCAGGCTGTGAAGAAAAGTACATTTTTTATATGGCTAATTCTATTTTCTAGGCAAAAGGCCAGCTATCCAGCTTGCATTAATCTATGTCAGCCACGAGCTCATTGTTACCTGCGATAAGATAGGATACCCTCAGTTGAAGGATATCATTAAACCCTTTATACTTGCATCGATTGAACATCTTAAATCGGACACTGTCTTGGAAAAAACCAAGAAACTGTTTGTTAGTTGGGCAGAGAAGAAATTCTTTGAGCCAGCATTCACTCATAAAATACTCATGGAAATTGTCAAGGATCGAAAGCCGAAAAAAACTCAAACAAAAGATCACTACAGAGAAATGGTTAAAGATTTTGACGTAATTAACTCTAATTTTTCTCACTTTTCCCTCTTTCCTCATTTAGCCTGAAGAGTTCATTGAGAAATTGCGCAGTTATGATTTACAAATCAAAGAAAAGTTTGAACTGGAGAAAATTGAAGACTCCGATATTCCCCAGATGGAGTCCGTCGAAAGTGCCCTGCAGTCAATCAAGAGTCGACGAGAAGTTGATGAACTCCTGGCCAATGTTGTTCCATGCAAGGAAAAGCTGATGAAGAATTCAGAACTGATTGAGAATCGAATTAGGATATTCTCCAACCTAAAGGCCTCCTTTAAAATAGCCTACATTTACTATCAACTGCAAAAGAAGGAAGTTGACATTGTTAATTCTGTGAGTGCTCTCTTTTTCATCAGTTCAACTAAACAAACATGATTGGCCCTCGGTTGAGTTTTGACCTGATTTTTTTACTGTCCAACTTTGCGTATCTTTCGCTAATAAGAACTTGAATTCTAAATTTACCAAAAAGAAATTCTTGAATATCTTTTAACGAATCATGGATGGTGTGTAAATTGACAGGTTACTGCAATTCTCCAGATTCGAAAAAAAATACGTCAGTTATGTCAAAGATTAATGATTTATTTTGAAACAAGAGCTTTATTGGATTTTGCATCATAGTTTAATGTGAGAAAATCAAATTAACCCATATGTCATTTACGCTGCAATAGTTTGTATGAAATATCATATTTCTACTTTTAAGTAATATTGCATTACAAATTTAATGCTTTGGTAGATTGTTGAATTATTAATTTAATTGGGCCAATCAGAGATCAACTCTCTCTCTCTCGACCAATAGAAATCGAGAGTTTTAAACTTTAATTATTTGAGAGCGGTTTTAAAATTTCAAATCAACAACGTCGTGGTCACTGAGTCGACTTGACATGTTTCTCTCTTTTCATGAGATTAAATCTGTTAACAATCTATATGCTAAATATCTCACCTTTCCTTATCATGTGTGAGTATCATCAAGGGTCTAATCTTGCCATGTTCCTTATAACCCAAATAATGAACGTAATAATTCCTAGGCCTATTTATCATACGCCAACAAAGTGAAGGAATCTCAGGCCATCTTGAAGACGTTCAGCTGTGGCAATAATGACAATAATGATTATCATCAGAGTATTACACACCTCGACGATAATATGGCCGCTTCAATTGACGACGACTATGAAGAGACACAAGCCCAAGATGTCGACTATCGAATAAGGTGAGCGAATTTTCTAGATTCATGTTTTTTCCCATAGTCTTTGACAACCTTAGAATCTCAAGGTAATTTCAATTATTCCAGCTACTTGTTATCCCTTCAAAAGATATCCCTGATTGGAGATTTTATTGACTGAATTCTTAAATGGATTAATTCTTTTCAATCATTGTTCCTGTAGCTCTTGAGAGTTTCAATGCCTTAACTCCATGGATAAAAGGTCCATGTTGATTTGTAATTCGTCGAGGAAATATTTTTGAGTTTCAGTTTGAATCTGACTTGTAGAGTATTTTTGGGGGTTCGTGGTGTTTTAAGTTAAGCTGTCTTCTCGTTCAATGTTGGAGTTGTAAAGAATTAACGATGTAGAAACTCTCCTAAGCCAAGCTTCAAAATGCCAATGATATTTGATCGTTTTTCATCACTCAATTCTAAGCAGGGATCCGGACCCATTCAGCTTTCAAGAATTCACGAAATATTAATAATTATCTTCCATAAAACCCATTTTCCTAAAATCCTTTGTAATTGTAATTTTCAAATGAGTTTCTCTATATCAGAACAGAGTTTAAGTTGTAAAATTTTTTTATTATCCTAATGTATGTAATAATTTCTCATGATTTCCTTGTTTATTACTAGCTCATCGAAAAAGAAGTGTGATGAAACCACCATCTTGGAGATGAACAACTCTGGCCAAGAATTCCGACAAGATGGCAACAATGACGACATGGAGATAAGTGACAACGAAGAGGAAACCTCACCCATCATAATTCAGCGAAATTTATCCTCGAAGGATGTCGACTATCGTACCAGTGGAAATGTCCCAGTTATGATACCGCCACCTCCCCCGCCACCCCTACAGCCTACCTTGACGATAAATAATGACTCTTTACTGTCATCATCCGGAAACACACTGAACATGATGCAACCACCGCCACCTCCGCCGCCACCACTTCCTCAGGAACCTTTATTGGCCCACAACCTGACTGATGCTATAAACCTAAAGTGAGTCCATCTCGTATCAACTCAAGTCATCAAGCTCTAGGAGTTAATTTCAGGAATTCAATTTTAGCGACTTTAAAATGTCTAGTCTTACAAGTTTATCAACAGCTCAAGATATTTCGTGATATATTTGGGTATATATTTCTTGGACGGGAACTTTTTCCCATGCATGAGTAGAATCCTCACAAGCAACTGGATTAGATTCTGGCCTTGGTTAAAAATCAGATACTTTCAAAAATCTATCCCTATTATCTACTCAAGAGTGATTTTTTATTCAGGAATTTAGTGTCAATAAGTTATTTTAGGGAGGTTATATTTATATTAAAATGGTATATACTAATGTGAAATTTACTATAACTTCTTCGGGTAGAATTCTCTTTTCAAATCACAGGGGTCCCTCCACTTAATGCCTTAAGAAAGGACACCCCCCATTCTTCATTCATCCTCATAACAATCATACCTAAATGTTGCATCGGGATAAGAAATTTTAAACATACAGTATGACCTCTAAGATAGGCGTCAAAAAACTATCCCTCTCTCTCCTCCATTATAATTTCAAAAATATTTTTTGATGTCTACTAGTGGTGACAAATATTGACACATTTTTTCTTAAAATTTTACATTTCTGTAAGAAACATATTGCTGAATAGAGCTTAAATTGCAGATCATTTTAATATAGTATATGATATTAATTATTTCTTTCTATAGAGATCTGTAAACTTTCCGAATTTTCGGAAAAAAATGAAAAATTAACTTTAGCAAAACTTCTATTTTATACCCACAATTAAGGCTTGAACACCATCCAAAAGATAATTAAAATTTTAAATTCAATCCAACAATTTGAGAAAGACAAGCCAAAAATTTTTTATTTACTCTTTAATCCTAAGGAATTCCTTTAATCTTGGACTTATTAATAAAAAAATAAGCTGCTATCATCTCATGAATTATGGTTTTGGGAGAAACCAACTCTATTGGTGAATATTCCCTGAATCATTTCTCATCTTGATCGATACCAAATCTCAGGTATACTTTCCATAGTATAGGTTTCCTTCAATTCAAGACTATAGATACAATTAAAAAATTAGTTTTTAGTCTTATATCCATTTGGGCTTTTCATCTCAATATTAAAGCTTATTTGTGGGAATCGTGTCATTTATAATGTTGAAATACATGACTTCTGAAAATAATTTACTTTGTCATTTCTTCCTCCCAAGCCTATGCCGTAATAATGGTCGGAAAAAATAAGCTTATTTTTTGCGACTGGTTTCGAACAAATTCATTCATTAATCTCTAAAGTGTACGTATCCTAGTTTATATTTGAATATATTTCCGGAAAAATATAAGAAGATGCCAGTTATTTCACAAATAAGGCCTTTATTTCCGGCATGCTCACCAGTGTGATACATGCCATATAAATACGTTTTTATTAAAAATAAAATTTAACAATAACAATTATTGGTTGTGGTGTCTTTCAAATATGGTTGGTTAATCCCTGTTTCCACGGTTGACTGTATTACATACAGAATTTGAGTGGTTAGAGTTTTTGAAAATTACACTGGTTAATTAATAGTTTGGAAACAGGGATCGACCAACCATTTTTGAAAGACACCACAACCAATAATTATTATTGTTAAATTTTATTTTTACTAAAAACGTATTTATATGGCATGTATCACACTGGTGAGCATGCCGGAAATAAAGGCCTTATTTGTGAAATAACTGGCATCTTCTTATATTTTTTCAAAAACATGACCACGATGGCTCAGCTCAAAACTGATGTTCTGAAGCATCTTGAAGATAAAAATATATTTCTCCTGACAGGTCACAATCGGTACCATCCAACATGTTGACTATACCTGGACTCGAAGTGGCCAATGAGACGAACAATGGACCTTTCCAATCTGAAGAGGGAGATGATCCCGGCACCCCAATTGAGAACGAGGATTCTCGTGAGTACAACTATTTCTTTTGGTGAAGAATGAATGTTTTAGTAATCTTGCGTTCTACCTTCATTCCAGACAATTTTGAGAATAGATCATCCTTTGATTGGTTGACTGGACAATCTTTTGATGGTAACCAACATGTAATAGACAAAGGACCTCCGCCAGCTCCACCAGCCTTGATGATGGGACAGCAACAGAGTCAACCACCACAGGTTCCACCATATCTCGGAGCCCCCTTAATCAATCATGATTACAATAACATGTTCAATGTAAGTTGTTTTTATTCTGTCCCACGAGATTATCTGTTCCTCATTCTTATTTATTATTTTCCTCTTAGAATTCATCCAACCTCATTGGCCATTATCCAATTCAACCTGCAGCAGATTTGCCACAATGCTTCAACTCTACAATGCCCCCCGTTATTCCCAGTCTTCAAGATGCTCAAAATCTAAATTTACCACCTCCTACTATTCACCCGATTCAGTCACAACGAACATTGGGTAACAATTCAGGAACCTTTGATCAACATCCCATTGATCCATCTCCGCACCAGCACATCCCTCAACAGCAAAATTCGTACTATGCCCCAATGCCGATCCCGACGTTGAACCTGAGCCAAGCTAAGCCACAAATTAATCAATTCCAGCCTCTGAATCACAACCAGAATATGGCTCCAGGCATCAGGAATCATTTGGCTAATCACCATCGACAAAATTTCGGCTATCAATCCCAGCACAATCAACACCCACAAACAATGTTCAACAATGTTAGATATCAGAAGAATTTCACCCCCAGGGCCCAAAAGAGATTCTATTGATGAATAATAATCATAATACCCAAGTAATTTTTTGAGTAATATTTTGTCTGCGAAAGATGAGATGTATTGTAAATTTTTGAAGAAAAAAAGAAATCCCAAAATTAAAATAATTATATAATCATAAATTAATAGTTTTTATATTTGTCTAAATGATAATTATAACAACGTCTTTCCAAATACAACCAGAGAGATGTTTTAGGCAGACAAAGAAAGTAATATACAAGATGTATCCTTACATAGTCTAATATTTTATATTATTAATATGTACAAATGAAGAGAGTCTAAAATTTCTAAGGTCATCTTTACATAATGGTTGAACATATATGGCTGGTATATCTCATATTATTTCTTAGGTTAACCTTGAGGCGGGCAAAATAACGACTGAGCAAATCAGGATTAATTAGATAGTTTGTAAGTTCATCATAGTCTCAGGATACTTAAACAGAGCAGAAATGGTACTAGTAAAGAATAGCTATTCAATACCTTGGAATGGCTTGTTTCGGAAGGTGTTTTGTATACTTTTGCAGTAATTGCATCAATTTGCAGTTCACGGAAATTTGATATCCCGAATCTGTTCCTGCTTGCTAGACGAATTTTTGTCTAATAGGAGAAAAATTTATAATTATTAAAAAAGAAATGCGAAAATTATTTAGAAAATAATAATAACAGTGTGTGTCAAGAAAAAATTTTCAAAAAAGTAACTGAGTAAGACAATTTATAAGCTCATGTAGTTCCAGAATCAAAAAATCGTCCACAATAACGAAATAATTACACTAAACATCCTAAAAAATGTAGGAGAATTAAACCGGGCGATAAGGCGATTTATTTTTTTTAGAAACTGTGACTCCTATTTTATGACGTCAAATTAATGACGTCTTTCAACATAAATTTGCTTACTCTTCATACTCTTCCCTTTTGAATGAAAATGATTCCCATCTCTCAAAAAAGTTTATAACGGAGGAACTTATTGAAGAATATGAAAGGGGTACAATATGAAAGAGTACATTGAGATAGAATGAATGAAATCAATTAAAGAAATGATTAATTCTGCCAATGACTTTTTACCCTTTGTTGTCATGTTTACGATGAGAAGAAAATTTCTTAAATGAGTAGGAGATGAAAGTATCAATTTCACCCCTTCGAGTACACGATTAAAGAAAAAGCAGTCAATCTTCAAGCCCAAATTTTTTTTCTTCCTTAGTACTAAAAAATAAAGGTCGATTTTGTGAGCCGTCCAATCTACCCAACCGATTTCAATGAAATTTTTACCAGAGATAGATTACCCCACGAATCATGTTCGTAGCCAAAAAAATTTCCACATTTGGCCTAAATTGAGCCGTAATCTCGATCTTTTTACTTGCTAACACGTAGGTTTGCTTCTCATTGGGCAAATCTATTTCTTTACCTTTCTTCGTCTTCATAAAAAACAAGCTTTTTATTATTGGTCATTTAAAATAAATGATTCTTCTAGTTATTTCTTTAGCATTAAAATGTTGTCTCAAATGGTTTCTCAAGTCTCCAATTTAAGATAACACTGCATAGCGTTTCCAATAGATATGAATGAATCCTCAGACAGATCATTTAAAGAGCATAGCGCATTTTCGATAGTCGAAATACGGCCTTAAATCTCTTCAATACATAAAATATAAAACACAAGGCAGTATTTCGACTATTCAAAAATGCGCCATGCTCTTTAAATGGTCTGTCTTCATTGAGTTTACATCAAGGGCCTATGGTTTTTTTTCAACCTACATGTTCAAATAGCTCAAAAACTAGAATAACTTAAGGGAAAATAACTAAAATAACTTCACATTCACGAAATTATAAGGGTAAGAAATTACCCTTAATTATTTTGGCCTATATACTATCAAGTAACTAAATGTTTTTCTATGTTGTTAAAACCACTTAAATGGTTACATTGTATCACACTGATGAGTATGTGCGTAATATAGGCCCTTATTTGTGAAAATTATGACACCTCACTTTCTTCTTCCTAGGAAATGATTTTTTTATTTCCGAACCAAATCTTCATTAGTTTCATTCAATTCTGTTTGCTACAGCATTCAGACTTTTACGATTTCAATATTAATGAGTCATCTACGTGATTGAGATTTTAATGAGAACTCTACTCAATAAGGTTTCTAAGAAAGTCGATTTTCTATGGAATTTCTCATCTACAAATATATATTATATATAGGTATACTTAAACCTAATTTTACTTATCTGGGTTATTTCATACAATTTAAAAAAGGCATACTCAACTCTTGAACCAAACGATCCGGAGATTTTTCAATAACATTTTCAGGTCTAATTTACCTTTATTAATCAAAAAAGGGATTTGGTTGCCCTAGTGATAAGTATGAAGTATGGTAATGTATAGAGAGGATAGAAAAGAAACAAAGTCAGTCTACTTGGATATTGGGAAATTCAAGAAATGACTCACATTGATTGGAATCTCAGTCATTTCAACTGAACAGGGAATGGCTGTGCCACCAGACCAATTCTTTGAGTAGTTCTTGTCTGGTTTACATTCAATGTTTTCGGACCATTTCATCTGACCATCGGAGGGATTGTTTGTGCTCATTTCTGAGATGCGGAAAACAAAGTCTGAGAACTCCTCGCGACCACCAACGTAGGGACATGGGTCCTCGATTTCAACCTCAAAGGTGGATTTACCCAATTTCTTGTCGGTTGTCAAATATTTGACATTCTAGAATTAGAATAAGAAAATAACATTATATCACAGTAGAGGTAGTTAAATCATCTTAAATCATTGCTAGAATCAGTAATTGAGCCTAATACCTTTCGATACCAGAGATCATATATGACCTCTATGTTCGAACTGATTTTTTTCAATGATTTCGAAACATTTTTCATGATTATTTTTTGATAGTATAGCACAGACCATCAAAGTTTGCTATCATGCTATACTTTTTCTAGTCAGGCATAAGAATGCCATAGATATTTGAACTTTTACCGAAGGAAGTAGAATTCCTTAATTCATGATCATTCATGAAACCAATGATAAGTGAGCTTAAATTGTTGTATAATTTGAAAAAATCAAGATATTGGTTGAGAAATCGCTTATTCCCGATGATCTATGAGACTTATATAAGCAAACACTAGAATATTGGGAATGATTGTAAGAAGTATATTGTAGTTTTCATTCAAATTATGACACAGGCTAGAAATCGATCAATTAAATATCAAGAGTTAATTCTTTTGTATAATTTGAGAATCCCAGTAATAAGAATACCAAATCCAATGTTGAGCAGATGAAAATTTTGCGTCTGAGTAAATATTGCGCAATTAACCTATAGAGTTGAAACTTTATTATTGGGCTAAATACAGATAACTTTAAAGAGGATGGGAAATAATAATTTTAGTTAGTAATAATAGAATTAGTTAAGTCTTAAGTGTGTTCTGTGACATTGGTTTTGAGCTGAGTTAGCTACGAAAATAGGAGTTTTGAATGAAGTGAAAAGAGGCCATTTTTTCGGGTCATACTCTGAAGTTACATATTGGGAAAAGTTTATTGGGGAAGAATTTTTGCTTATTGAAAAAAACCATTCCAATTAATTAGCAAATAAGAATAGTCATTGGGTTGAGAAAGGATATATAGTTTGATAGACGGACGAACGATGAGTAATTACTCCTGAAAGAGTTCAACATTAATGAGTCGGCTCATTTATACTACACTAATTGGGATTCCAATCGAACAAGGTAGGAATGAACATTACAGTAAGAGAAGAACTTATTAGTGTTTATTAAAGTGTCAGAAAATGACATTCGATAGAAACTATAAATCGATGCTTGGGCAATAGCAGAGATGCCAGCTAAATCGTATTTAAATCGTGCTTAAAAGTAGGTTGATTTAAACTCTAGTAAGCCTTCAAATACACGTGAAGACAGTCATTTTTAAAGAAAGTTACAAAGCAGATGTAAAATTGCACTTGACTCTGAATAAATAACACGAGAAATTCGAAAGAGAGGAATTCATTTAAAGGTGGCATACACCTGGACATGCGTAGATAAGGGTAGAACCATTTGGGAAAAGATACAACAAATTTTAATCGTTAAAATAACTAGGTTTGATTCCAAAAGAAGGAAGGTATCTAAATGATTATGATCTGGAGAGATTCTTGGTTCATTTAACGGTGGGATTAAGTCAAAGTTGGAATGTCCATTCTGCTCTACCCTCTGTTCTGTTTGGGTTAGGAAGAGAATGATTTTAATTAGATTAAATTTTTTTCCTGTTATGTCATCATGAAATATACAATGACAATGAATACATATCTCAAGGGGGAGGGGAAAGACAATTCTGTTGAAAAACTCTATAGTTCTAGTGATGGTGATGGTGGTGGGGATATTTATAAAAGGAGAGAGATAGAGAGACTTGCATTCTTTCACTTTGGTAATAGGGGCCTTTTTCCTTTATAAAACTTTGCTAATCAATAATTGTTGTAATTCTATAGACAAGTTGCAAGGCTAGTTGTATATTGAATAAGTAAGATGGAGAATTTGACCAATCAAAATCAAATGAGAAAATGAATGAATTTTTTACTCAAAATATTATTTACCAGTCGTGATGAAATAGTCAAGAAATAAATAATTATAAATAATAATTATTACTTGTTATGATAGACATTCATTGTAATGGGCTAATTTTTTTATAACTATACTTTTACGATCTAATTTTGAGGTAAAACCAGTTGGAGTCATTTTTTGGAGATTGGAAATAAGATAAATTTATAATAGAAGTAAATCTTGGAAGATAACATATTCTCATAACTAAGGATCATCCAGTTGCCTCTCTTTAAAGATGATAAAAACTACTTTTCTTCTTCTTAGAGGTTTTGCTAGTTTTATGCTCTAGCCAAGGTAATGTTGATAAAGCATATCTCATTAACCCCCATTTCTATGCTGTCACCTGTTGGCTTCAAGCATAGTACGAAAAAATGAGAAATTGAAACAGCATGGTTTTCTTGTAAGAGATTTCTTTTATCGAAAAAGCTGTAAATCTACTAAAAAATTCACTCAGATTGAAATCATTTATCAAAAGGGGACAATACACAAATGAACCTGAGGTATATTATTTTCTTATGGGGGGGGGTTGTGGGAGGAATTTCCTGTTATTAAATTGTATTGATAGATTTTGAGAATTATTTGAACTCAAACGGAAGAAGATTAGTTCAATGAGTTGTTGATTGATTTGATTATTCTTATACAATTGAACATTCAGTTTAATAATATGAGAGTAAAGCAAGAGTTTGTATGTGTAAATAATAAAAGAAAAGAGGTCATCTCAACTGCTATGACGTGCGTGTGTGTATGAGAAAAAGAAAATTTATTCTGAACGGTTTTGCTCTTGTACTCAACCTAATTTTAATTGTCTTGTCAGAAATAACTGTTGAAGAATTGAAAAACTAGAATTAACATTAGAAAGTTTAATTTCCTCAGTACAGGGTTGCGGAGAAGTTTAAAAAATTTATTTTGGAATTTGCGCCAACATTTTTCAATGAATTTTACTACTAAATTAATGTTTTTCTGAAAATCTATTTGCTAAATGATTTAGTGATCTATTTAGTTCTAGATAGTTGTGAATGGGCCAAAAAAATACACACAGGTGATTTTATAAAACATGGTTCGATTCAAAGGATTAGTGTCACCAGTTTTAATTTTACATCTAAAAAAATATTAGCAATAAAGATTTTAGCTTATCTTAGCAATATAATAAAAACTTTTACATTTATTGAATAATAATGAATAGGGCGGCAAAAAGTAGTAGATATTTAGATGTTAGAAACAACTTTAAGTCATAATTTTAAGCTCAATAGTTTTTCAGGGAGCTGTTCGGTATAGATTAACTCAAACTTGCGACCTAACTACACCCAGATTGATACAACATATTCAAAATATTTTTAGTCGAAAAAATGAATTCTGGAGAATAATACTTGGGCCAGGGGAGAGTCAATTAAAACCTAAATCCAGTTACTTAATGGATAAGATCCTTAGTAGGGCGGTCAAAATGCTATTTTTAGTTTGCTGATAAGCAATGAACATGAAAATAAAAAGCCTCTCTATGTTATTCATAATAAAATCTTTTCTTAAAAAGAAATCAAATCTCATAGATAACTTAATATTAACATAGCGAACCGGTTGAACCCTGCTACCGACTAAAAGAAACGAAGAAAATTATTAGCTTATTATTTCTAAACCAATCAGAGTAAATCATTGATTTGCATTGGATATAGATTCTGTATTTGAGAACCAAATTGAGTTAATCTTGAGAAGAAACTAAAAAAAATCCTCAAATCAACCTGAATAAAAAAAGATTAGTTACATACAAACACAATGATATGGGATATTAACCAATGAAAATCTTAGTGTACAGCATGTAGATGGTGAAACAACCAATGAAAATAGACTCCGTATATTTGTATAGGAAAGAAACTCTTTCACTCTTACGTTCAATTTGTTTTTTCGACCAATAAGCTTTCAAGCCCCGGTTTTTAAAAAGGGATTACGAATTTTCGGTTTTCCTGAGGAAGATCTCGATCAAATCAAAAATCGGCACTGACACAGAAGAGAAAATTTTACATAACATGGTGTTGGGCTTTTATCATATGAATGGGTACATTGTGTTCAGAATCCTAGTTTGATATATAGTTTCATTAAATATTCCATGGTACATGCAAATAATAAAACTTCTTGACCAGAGCTAAGATTGCTGTTAAAAACATGGTCCTAACCTTTTAATCTTGTTTGCCTTTTTACTATCCGCCATCTTATTGTCTAACACGTACTATACTCAGGAATGAAACCAACAGGAATGGCTTAATCTTTGTGAATAGATGTGATAAGATGTGTCATGGTGTCGGAATCAAATCATCATTTTATTAACCCTTCATGTCCCATTGTTCCACCAGTGGAACACAACTCTTTCTTGATCAATAATTTTAACTAAAAGATACCTAAAACACTTTGTTTACCCCTCATTAGAAAGGAAATTTATCAAGCTACAAAATTATGTATAATTCATAAAGATAGCTTTTCACTGATGCACACCATAGTTATTTGAAGAAGGGTAATTTTTTGAAAATTTTGTCAAATATTCAAAAAATATTTAGAACGTTTTTTTGAAAACCTATTTGCTGATGTCTTGGAGAGAAATAAAATAACTTTCTATCGTAAAACAATAGCCGTAGATTTCAAATATGCAATCACCTGCTCGATATCTCTTATAGTTTAGAAGATAACTGGTTTTAGAGCAAAAAATGCCAATTTTAACCTCTATTATCTTTGAAATGATAAGTCGGCTCACAAAATGGAATTCAGATTTTGGTTAGGTAGCAAAATTTCTCATATGTGTGATGAAAAAAAATAATTTGGGACACGAAGGGTTAATTGCCAAGTAAGTAGGGTGCTTAAAATGAGCAATGAATCGTTAAAGAGTCACCCGATTTCTCATACTATTTAAGGGACGTTTATTAAGAATATGGGATTTATTTTATATTAATTACAGAATAAAATGATGATTCCTGTGAGATAAGAAAAAATCAAAAACTTATTTCAAAGACTGTTATCAATGAACCTAATCTTGAATTCTGCAGGTGAATATTTTGGTTTAAATAATCGTTTGAATTAGAAAAAATTATCTGATAAATCAAATGACTATTAATATCTAATATCTTCATTTTTTCATTAAAAATCCATCATAATTTATACATCATATCAGGAAAACGGCTGGTAAAATTATTTCAAGATTTTCAGACTAAAATTAAATTTTAATTCAAAGACCAGCCTACTTTCAAGTAGCCACATGGCACACAAAGGTCAGGAATTCTACAAGCTTTCGGAAGAATAAGAGAACTTTCTAATTTGTATTTTCTTAATCAAATATTTCATAGTTAAAGTAAGATTATGACAATATAACTCAAAAGATTTGATTGATCTCAACTAATATACCTTTTGCAGATGAAATTGAGAGGTTGTTTTATTCAAAGAGAATGACCAACACGAGCTACAATATTAAATTTCAAGGTCAGATGCTAAACAAATAATGATTGGTTCATTCAAGGGGGTCTGAGTAACTTGTATTAGTATGTATTTTATTGCTTTGAAAGATGGAAGGCTGAATTCAACATGAGAACCTAGGAGGTTGCTGCTGAACACTCAAAAAGACCATTATTTCCTTCATTCACAATTCACGTATAAAAGTATTATCCACTTGTCATGAATAAGCCAGATTTGATTGAATAAAATGTTCTCAGTTTGAAAAAACATGCTCTTGCTTTGATTTGTAATAATTTTTCCTCCCTGCATGTACAAATTCTCCGGCATATCATTAATTATAGATCTGCATAATTGTACACTGCCCTTTAATATCACGTTTTTGTATATAATTGTATAAGGATAATTTTTACTTTGAATAAAATGGCCTCTCAATTTCGTCTGCAGATAAGGTATAGACTGATTGAGAGCATGGGAAAGACTCACTTTTGGTGGGGGCGGAGGAGATTCACTTTTTGTGGACAACGTCATTGTTTGCTTTGACTTGAGGCCTAATTCATTCACAAAGCTCCATTCAATGTTGTACTTGGAGTTGGGATATTGGATGTCCTTCACAGAGATCGGGTCGAGACTGGTCAGGTTGAGAGTTGTATATCGACTCCAACGTTCGCTAACCTAGAAATAATAAATGATTTAAAATGATCAAGGTACACAATGAATGGACAGGATATCGTCAGTCAGCCAGTCATGCTGCCTTAATTATGAAACAATGATGGTCAAAGTAAATTTTTGATTTGTTATTTCGACCAACCAGAGCAAGGTAACACATGTCAGTTGTACCATCACTAATTAAGGCCTGCAATACACTGCAATCATGTGCTATACTAAAAAATACAAATTGTAGGGGGAGGAAAAAGCTCAATGAATTTGGAGTTTTTGATTGAGTCATTCGAAATTAGTGTAATTAACCATGTACACACCAAAAGATGGTTACATTTTTTATTGTTTATGAAAAAGTGGTAATTCAGAATCAGAATTATTCGAGGATATTAATTTTTTAACACCATTCTAGAATATTTAGATGGACTCGTCATTACATGTCGAAATTCGAGAGGTATCAAATCAAAGTCAGTGGAATTACTAAAATTTTTCTCATTGATCTTTTGGTACGAGGGAAATAACAAAGAGACTGGACCTGTTATTCATTTAAAACTAGGCGGAAACCATGTACATGTATTAGCTTGTGTAAATGATACTGGTCAATCAGAATCGTTCTGTCCATATCGATATTGAAATTTTTTTGGTTTTCCACGTTAAATATCAAGTTTTATTTTAATAATTTTCTAAAATCAATTATTAGTTTTACTTATTAGTATTTTACTTTTATCTGTGAAATTTCGATAGGTCTTAATTTAAGACTCAACGTTGAGAAATATCATTTCAAGGTCTTGAAAAATAATTTTAACTCGTAGTCATTAGTAATGACTCATTACCCATTTTCCCACAATATCCCACGGACATGATAAAACAACGAAGTTAACCAGGAAGGCTCTCTTAATGATAAGATTACTATTTTTGAAGATAAAACATAAGAAATTCATTAAATGGGTCAAGATATTACGGATTTTTGTGATTTTGTAGTAAAAATTCATTGAAAATTGAGCATTTTTGCATCAAGAATATGCAAACTACTATGACTGGAGGGCTCGACACTCTAAAGGAAAAGTGAGAAAACTGGATGAGAGCTGAACACTGAAGAGAGGACAAATTGGAGAAATTCAGATGCAAGGGAGATTCTTGAAATTTTCAAATGGTTGAATAAATCCACGCAAATTGGCCCAGTAAATGCATATGTATAAATAAATTCCTCGTGACTATCGTTCATTCAAGTGAGAGAGGAAAATTCCCAGAGAATTGGAGTAAAATCTATCTATCGTATTTACAAACAAAGATAAAGACAGTATTTTACTTAGGGAGAATTCGGGGGAGGGGGATATATATGAAAAGTGCTTCATTGGATAAAATGATCGATATTTGTCGAGAAGAGAAGGAAAGATCCATCATTATAGCCTAGTTTATTTATTTATTGAGACAAGTTTGAATTTTTCTGTTGGAAACTTGCAATAGTTTTCACTCAACAACACAAAAAAGTTTTAATTAATCGTTCATTTCTTGCCTTGAGTATAGTACTAAGGAACACCATGAACATTATTCAGCTAAAGCTAGTCAGATTTATTGACCCTTTTAGTGCCTTTAGAAAACCAATTAAGATAGCACTCTAATTATTTTTACAACTTTCTCAGAATGTTTCAATTAGTAACGATTAGGAGAAGAATTTATTTTTGTATTTCAGCTCATTTATCTATATTTCCTTCATTTGATCAATGAAAATAAAATTTTGAATCTTTTTTACTACTTCTTGAGGACCAGCGCCTAGTATTTGAAGTAGGGTAAAAGTAACTGCTTTGTTGTCACACCATCTTAGATGGCAAAGTAAACTATCCTTTATTCAACGATAAGTCTTTCGCCACATAGAAAAGTAAACAATGTCTAGGACATAATCTCACAAATTTTGGCCTCAGTGCCCTCTATACTACTCGAGAGTTTTTGCGATCCGATGACACACCGAGGTATGATACCAGATTCTTCTGTGCCTAATTTTCGAAAATTTTCAAGACGATGATTTAACCCCAGAATCGAAACATGGGTTATTTTAGATCTATTTGAAGTTCTCTCTCGAAAAAGAACTTCATACTAATAGAACTGAACTTTGTAGTTGGATAGAAATAAGCTTATATTTTTTTCGGGGTCATCAAAACACACCTAAGATTTGACAATACGGCAGTTATTTCAAAAGTTTATCAAAAATTGTCACTCTGTATGCGAGCCTTTTGATCTGATTACTATTGAGCTCATCTATTAGACGATCAACTGTTGTCTTTCCGAGGCAGATGCCCCTTCATAATGTTCATAGCCAGGTAAATATGGTATAAAAATATAAACTGCTTGTGACGCGAGAAATGCTTATTTTCTGAATGCCCAAATTTATATATTGGTAAAGAGGGTCCAAATTTGGAAAGAACCAAGGAGGAAGAGTGCTAAAAGAGCTCATTCAGCCATACCAAAACAAAGGAAGAACAGTTATTTGTGATAATTTCTTCACATGTGTGGAATAAGCCAAAGAACTTTCATAAAGAAAAACTTCAATAGTTGGTTCCTGTAGAAAATTAAGAAAATTCCTTCCAAAAGAATGAAATTCAGTAAATATTCCACGATGGAATAATTGTTTTACGATAAGGACAAAAGGAAATTAAGACTGTCTTGCTGTTATCTTTACATTTTCAAGTCTCGGATGATGAATTAAAACCTGAAATTTCTTTGTTAGAAAAGAGATGATCTGATGCTTTGGCTTTACCAAAGGTGGAGTCGACAAACTGCATCAAATTATATCAAATTGCTCATCAAAAAGAGGCCCTAAGCGTTGGCCTCTCAACAAGAAAGATAAGGAAGGCCCCAGAAGACTTTCTAAAAGAATTGTGTGGGAGTATCATGACACTAAAGCCAGGAAGAAAAAGAAGTTTAGATGATTCCCATGTAACGATTAAAAGTCCAGCTAAGAAGATTCGATCATCGAAAAAAGCCAACGATGTTCATTATACCTGTGGAAATTAGATCGCAAAGATTATAGAGAACGTTCCAAATGTCTTATGTTTCCTTGTAAGGATCACTATTCTATATTTTGTAACAAATGCTTAAAAAATGTTATGAGAAACGAAAATTTTGAATTTTCCAACTATGGGTTGAAAATCACCCAGTTTGCCAGATTTGCAAATTTTTAATTTAATTTTTTATTTTAATTTCTCGAAATCTTAAAGATCTCTGAGTCTACCAACGAGAACACTTATAAAGAAGATAAGTACACACACATCTTGAATGAATTCTTGTCAAGGATAGTTTACACAAATGTATCCTTAAAAAAGTGACAAAATAATAATGTAATAGTGGGGAAAGTATTCTTCAATCTTCAATGTGAATAATTGCGCATTTTACCTTGGCCCAATTTAGGAGCAAGATGTACGATCAATGCCATTTTGCTAAAGTACAAATCTTTTTGATATGAAAAAATATGTTAACTAGAATTAATCAGACCCTAATTTATATGATGTCCTTGCTTTGAACAAAACACTATAAATGATTCATTCTGATTGGTCCATAAAAACTAGCTTGATCTACCATAGTACAAACCAGGAAATTTTGATGTGGGAATTATTTTTTTCTCCATCTAATTAGATCAATACTTCGTGTTTGATAGGGGGATCATATTAAATCATGAGATAGAATGAGTGGGGGTGGGGTGGGTATATATTCATAGCAATAATAATAAATGTTTCCAAATACAGATTGCGATAGACGTAGAACGGGAATAGACACTGGGAAATAAATCAAGAAATTCATTATTTTCATCTTTTAGTTGTGGAAGAGAGTGGCAGGAGAGGGTGGAAATAGTCCTAATTTTAACTCTATTATAATAGGCTAGATTTTGATTGCAATTATCTATTTATCTCTCACTGGAAATTAATCTTAATTTTATGATATATTTTGTTTTTTGTAAAGGAATAGGGAATCTATTATTGTTTGGACCAGAGAAGAATGTACAAAAAACATTTCAGAAAATTTGGGAACTAAAATTCGGTTTTCTCTTAAACGAAAATGAAAATTCCAAATTTCCTCTAGCATTGTTGGTTGAGACATTTTTTCGAATCAAGTTTATTTATGGTAGGTTTTTGCTAGTTTATAGTATCAGGTTTTCTCAAATTTTAGAAATTCTCTCTCCTGATTGGTTCATTCAGTGAATCTTGTTTCAGCCAATGAGCAGGCAGAATTTTTAAAGTTTATGAACCTAAACTGTTTTATAGTAATTTTTTAATGAACAATTCATTGAATAAAATAATCCAATTAAGAAACTCTCCTTCTGATAATACTCTGTATTATTTGTTTTAAGGGAAAATATTCTAACTTTGAATAGTCACATTTTAGGGAGATAAAGTGAATTCGCTTTCAGATAGATAGACGTTAGATTATCCAACATTTAAAAATAAATGCTTAGTTAGATTTTGATTTTATTCCATTTTTTTGCTTATTATCTCAGTCTACAGACAGCCAAATTTTTTTAAATATCAGATTCGTGATCAGCGTTAAATTTTACATCAGAATTTAATAACTAGAAAGAAAGAGCTGCAAAAAAAATTTTTAAATCACCACCAGTGTAATCATTTGCTAAACTTTTGAGTGAGCATCAAAATTTCTATTTTAAAATCGATATGGACCACGGTATAGGGCAAGGGTTAAATTACAATTGAAATCTTCTCAGTAATACGAAGAGTGGTTAATCGCTGTTAGATTGAAAATGCCTGACAGAAAGAATTCAGTCAATGGGAAATGAAATAAAAGTACAATAATTTTAACTCTTTTTTTTCAAGCATGATTGGTTGACAGGCGTAAGAGGGAATGTATATAATGTAAGGCTGGCTTAACTATCTATCAGACTATAGTGAGGAAAGGGAGACAATGTAAAATATATATTTATGTTTCTTTCTTTTGTTTACTAGACAATCAATGAATCTGTTTCCTATTTCCTTCATTGAGAAATCAAAATGAATGAAAAATTTTGAATTATGCGCCAAAACATGTTAGCCAATATTATAATAACTCATATTAAGTCAATCAGGGTCATACAAATTCTTCCACGAAATAAGAAAAAACTTGCTCTGTAATAGGGTTTAGAATTTATTATTCTAGAATCACCCCTACCCCAAGTTATACGAAAATGTTCATCTTTTCGAGCAAGTTAGTATTATTAAGATATATATTTACTAGTATTCAGCATTATTTATTCGTAAATATTGGATTATTTATGAACGAGAATGTCAACAACTTGAGATTATAAAGAAAGTTGCTCGCATTTATCTAAGAGAACAATCAGGTTTAAGGAAAAAGGAACAGCAAAAATGAAGAGTTGAACTTGAAGTATGAACAGATGTTCTCTTAAACATGAATGGATTAAACATCAATGCTTGGTCTGAGGAATAGGAAAAGAGTTACTTTCTATAGACCAATCAGAAAAATTTCTGGTTTTTCTTTCTTCATTCAGATAATTCCTGACAGCTGAAATTTCAAGGGCATTCATCGACAATAATAAAAGGAATAAGAAGAGTACACTGACACTGAACTCTCTAAAAAAATGTATGAATGGAAAATCCGACGTGCAAAATAAAAGCTATGAGTATTATGAGGGAAAATACTATTGATTTCTTTGAACTTTAGGACCGAAAATGGATTAATTTCGAATGTAGAATGAAAGACTAAAGTTAAAAGCTGATATGATTTCGTTTTTAGTTTTCAAATTGAGGAAAAACCATTCAGAATTTATAGATACAGACACGAGTTTATTTTTCTCACCCCTGACGAAATGCATCAGGACCATTTTGAGATATGGAATGATAAGATAAATGTTACTCACATTGTTAACCAGGTGGTAGTTGAGGGAGATACCGGTAATGTTGCTGGTGGGATCGATAACTCTGGGAAGAAGGGCTTTGTTGAATTGAAATACCATTCCATTAGAACTGGAACATATCAACTGCATGTACTGAGAAAAAAAATATAGGGATTCATTAAACCTAGTATCTCCTGGAATACGCAAAGATCTTGGCTCTATCATTCATCTAACTCGTGCTACACTAATTCAAAAAGAGTTGATTTTCTCCAAAAAATTAATTTTTGTTTAAAACGTATTTTTGAAAACCTACTTCCCAGGGTCATAGATAAAAAGTAGGAGGACTTTTATCGAGTAATCATGCCTGTAGAATTCAAATATGTAATCGCCTGAACTCTATCTGCTAACACAACAAAGATAGCCCATCTTTTGATCAATAACTTTTGAACCAAAAATAATTGCATTAAAACAACTATAGGTTTGTAATCAGCGAATTCACAAACCATAGGATAGACAAATGATTGAATGCGAATCATGAAAAAAAATCCTCTGGGTTAAGGAATCCATTAAGATATTCCGGATTTTAGTGGTTGCGTAGTAAAAATTCATTGAAATTGAATTCGTATTAAAATCGATATAAAAAGACTGAAACGATCCCATGTAAGACGTGTTATTTTCTCTAATGTTTGATGTAGTTTTTGTCAAATAGCCAATCTCAGGGATACATTCATGTGGGATAAATGAAAAAAAGAATAGCCGAAAAATACTAAATTCTATTAACTTCCTTTGAAAAGTACAAAAAGTAATATTTTTTCCAAAGTATTTTACACACACAGAGAGAGAGAAATAGGATACCGTGCTTGGGGTGTATGCAATATTGGCAGAAATGGAATTTTATTACTGATTTACAATCTGTGTATTTCGATTGTACCTCTATGCCTAGCAATCATAAATGAAGTGCAGTTAGTTTGTTTTCCCTCATTATTGATGAATGAAATTCTGAGCTATCCAAAATGAAATATTTGAGTTGGCTTTAGGACTTATTTTGGTTCATCCCTGTAACCTCATGTATGATTTGAGTACAATAGTAGCCAATATATCCACGTTAGTAACTTGGCTATGCATATATATCCATTAAATCAATATATCTTGTCCATTGGCTCTCTGATTGGTTCAAATAAACCAATCAAGTGAATTAAAATTCTGTGAAAAACACCTTTGGATGAAGCTTAATAAGTTTGAGACCAGAAATAAGATAAATTCATACGATACATCAGTGGAAAGAGCTTTTTAAAATTCAACTTATGTGGTGCAATATTTTACAAATTTCGCTGTTTTAAATTTTCCCAAATCCTACCCAAACCTTGTTAGAGTTTTTACCTGTGACTTTTTCTATTCAAAAAGTCCTGCAGACTGAAACTTGAGTTTTAGTAATTGTACTATAGTAAAAATATTCATTGAAAAATGTTGGCGCTGATTTAAATTTTCGATGTAGATTAGAGTAATACAAAATTTTATTTTCTCCAAAAAATGTTCTACGCCTTAATCAGAAATTGATATTTTAAACATTAAAAACATATTTTTGAAAGTCAAAATGAAAATCTTTCATGTTCTGTTATACAAAAATTCCCATTTTTTCCTTAAAATCAACAAAATTTGCCTAATTTTCTAGGAATTTCTTTCAAAAGAAGTAAAATTCATAGAAAAAATCTTGGCGCGTGTTCAAAAATTGTCATTTTTAATCGAGATTTTGTATACCAGAACACGTGTGGTTTTGTAGGAAAAGAATGCTTAGTCTTCGATAATCTTCAAAATGAGAAGAGATGAAGTATTTGGCCTACTCTAATGTAGATGATTGTTAAACATACTTTAGCATCAAGTGGTACTGTAGCCTCAAAGAGTGTCTGATTGGCGCTATAGATTTCGGTCCTCTTCTTTGATTCATAACGACAAGATATGGTACACTCAAAACTCAGATCTGCTGTCATAATTGAAAAGGCCGAGGTTAATCTAAAAACAAAGTAATATTTTACTAACTGGTCCAGGAAGTGTCAAATGTTTTTAGAGAAATTTTAGAGAGTACCAGACTAACCCAGTAATTTCATCAGAGGAAGTAGAAATTCTACTGATACTCTGGGGATTCTCTGGATCGACCCTGTCGGAGGATCTGTTGATATCTTTTTTGGGACACAGAATTGAAACAGACAACGAGTCTTGATCCAAATTCAGAGGATATCCTGTAGCCGAGCAGTTTACGCTGAGAGGGCCCCTCGACTGGTAATAGTAGTTTCTATTTGCTGATGTCGTGATGGTAACCTTTGGGTCGGAGAGTATCTTGAGACTGCTAGTCTCCAATACCTGGCCAGATTGATTTTCTACTGCACACCGATAGTAGCCATGGTTTGCAGATGAAACCTCTGGAATAGAAAAAATATAATTTAGATGCCTTTCTAACTAGGACGAAAAAAATAACACGTAAACTGTGTGTATGTATGTAGGAGATTGTGAAATCAGCTGTTTTCTAAGGGCAAGTACAATGATTGATGTTACTCCATACAGAAATGAGTCCGGATAACATTGTTTCTAAACTCTATCAATCATCAGAGAGAAAGAGGGAATTAACAATTCATTTTAATAATTTTACATTGAAAAAAACCCTACTTGATAAAAGTACACAATGCTGACCTTTAACTGTACCAAAGGCCAGTACTCATTTTATTAAATTAAAAATTCTGAAACCCATTTTCCTAAAATCCACTAAAAAGCATTAAAATTTTCAGAAAATTATGAGGATATTGAGGAGACTTTGAATAACTATCCGAAAAATCATACACATAGCTCAAAAACATGAATTTTATCTATTATCGTAGTAACATTCATTCAAAATTTGTTGGCGCGTATTTAAAGTTGTATATCAGGACAAAATTTAAAATATTGGATTCGAAAGGACATTTTTCTCAAAATTTAATTCTCTATCTCTGAGCAAATAGCCGAAAAAGTTGTAATAATTTGTACCACCCTAATCCTTAGTGATTGAAAAGGAATTCAACTTAGGATCCGTAGATAATATGCCTTTATTTTGCTGGGCAATATAAACTTGATGAATGTGATATTAGTGGCCCATGTTGGGGCCAAAGATTATTGCTCTAAATCGCTACTCTATTCTTCTTTACACTAAATTATAGAATTCAAAATGTTCACTTGAATTGCTTTTCATTTAATTTTACATTGAAAACCTCCTACTTTATAAAAAGTACATGATGCTGACCTATAATTTTCTGGTCAAGTCCAGAGTGTTTTTAGTAGATATTTCGAGAGCCTTCTTGAACTGTACTAAAGGCCAGACTCAAAAGGACACTCAAGACGAAGAAATAATCTTGATAGAGTACGTATAGAAATACTCAAACGATAAGTGCTTAAAAGTACACACATTTTTATCATTAAATAATAAAAAACATCCAAAACTTACTGTTCAAGTGCAGGCTTATCGAGTTGGGCAATCTTTTGAGTGAGAGGCGATCAGGTGTTTTCTCAAGGTCAATCCATTCACGCTTGGAGTCTTGACTTGAATCGAATTCGATTCTTGAGAAAACATCCCCGTTAGCTTTGAATAGACAGGTTAACTCGGCTTGATCGTCAATGTTGTAGGATTTTTTTGAGGAGATGAAACTGTGAATCCTTGGCTGAAGGATGACCAAGAACTTCTTTCTAATTTTGAAAAGAAGAGGAAATTTTCATTATCAAAATTCAACTTACTCGATAGTATTTGATAACTCAGGTTCGATTATTTCATTATAGGCATCTTTTAAGGAAAAGGGCACCTTGGATGTGACAACACAGTCAATTACATCACTTTCATCGTCCATTGCATCGTTTGAGGGTTTCCTTGGATAACTCGAAGCGTATAACGAGGAGAAACCGAGACTGAGTATGTTTTCATTGTTCAGTTCAAAGGGGGGAGTTTGAACAGTTTGGTTGTTGATTTTCCAGTGCACTTGGATACTTGAATGACCATCAAAGTCATCGAGAATGCATAGCAAGCGATTAGCACAGCCCTCTCTGATATAAATGGACGTTTTTGTTATATCTGGATCAAATCTAGCGTTAAGTTGGGGGTGACTCTTTTCGAGGACTTCGATTCTTCCTTTTATTTTCTTGTAGAGTTGCCAGTGGAACTCGTAGAATTTGTTTTTGCCATTTTTCGTCTTTACTTGACACCAAATCTCGCGGGGAGTTTTCAAGCTATTCGGATCGATAAGCTCGGCCTTTTGTAGACTATCACTTATGTATAATTGTTCATGATTACCATCGGTGTTGGCCGTTTTTATATAGTCAATAGTTCGATTAGTGCCTTCCAATGTCTTGAGAGTTTTCCACTTCCACAAAACGATTACCTCTTCATTTTCATTGGGACAAGGAATTATTTTCGGTTCATTAATCTCGAGGAGTTTATAAATCTTTATTAGCATATTTGATTCGATTTCATTGTTAATTTTAATCATTGCTATGCCAGAGTTGTCACCATTCGAACAGGTATATGTCCCGACATAATCTTCGCTCATGTTGTCAATGTAAAGCTTGAGGATGTTGTCTTCTTTAATTAGATGACGATTTTTAACGCTTGACTCAGAGCCATTGTATTCCTTTATTTCAATTTGTTCCTTTGAGTTTACTGGAGTGAATATCCATCTGGAGCCAGCACAACATTCGATAATTATGTTTCCATTTTTAACAACACTCTCGGTTAAAATTTGATTCTGGTTAGAGGTGACATTTATAGGACAAGAAGACTGTATTTTATGAAGAACAGTGATAAAATATAAGAGTGAAAATTGTCTTAGAATCATTCTACTGTATTATGAAGCACTAGCAAGATATCATTTCAATTTAAATATTTGTCACCTGCAAGGTCAAAAGAATGATGAAAAAACTGGACGCTTTAAACAATTTTGACAAAATTATTTCTTTAAGATTTACTTTACTAAAAATTTAAATTTGAATTATGATTCTATAAAATTTGGAGATTCTATACCTTATTTTAATGAATGGAAGTTCAGAAAGCTATTCTAATATCAAACTATCACTGCAATGATGACTCTCACTTTACCGGTATGAAGGGAGAAATTATTCGCGTCATTGGGACTAGTAATACAGAATTATTGCATGTCAAATCTGTCACAACTGGTAAATCTGGTCTCATTCCAAGAGCTTATCTCAAGTCACTGTCTTTGAATAACAACAAGCTCAAGGATATAAATTTAACTATGGTCCTGAAGAGGATTTACCTGTCCAATTCCTTGGTTCCCAGTCTAAATGATGCCATGTTCTACTGGGGTAAAATTCCAAAGGACGTGGTTGAGAAACATTTGGAAACCGTAGAGGATGGAACCTATATCCTTCGTGATAGTTCTTCTTCCCAACAACTGGTCTTGGCTGTACGACTTTTACAAAAGACGGGAAATTACAAAATCAACCTAGAGCCTCCTCATTATTTACTGAATGAGAAGAGATTTGATTCAATTAACTCTCTAATTGAATACTTTTCCAATCATTCACTCCCTGGTCAAGAAGATCAGGTCTTGAAGAACTACCTGGTTGTACATTTATACAAGAGTCAAAATGACTAGGAAATATTCATGGGAAAAAATATAATTTATTTTTGAAAATCTTTAATGTTGATGTTAAGACTTGATTTATGTATTATAATACATATATATATATATATATTATGAATGATAAAAAGTTAAGTTTGGAACACACAAAGTATATATAAGGGGTGTATCTAGAAATGCAAATTAAATAGTTTATAGTAGTTGATAAAATTTCTTCGTTTACATATTGTTGCCTTGAAGAGTGAATGACGTCTAATAATAATGGAAAATAACAAGTTCCTTAAGAAATGCGCTATATGTTCAACTCGTCGTCAGAATCTTCGCTAATGGGATCACTTGATTAAAAAAAGGAAAATAATCAAATAAACCCTTTCAAAATACAAAAATTTGCAGGTTGCTCACTTCAAGACTCTGATTGAGAAAAAGAAGACCCTCTTTAAGAAACGATTGTGGAAGAAATAGTTAAAGGAAGCCAGACATCCAGTGCTGTAGGGATCATCCTTGTGATCTGGTCGATAACTGTAAAGAAAAAAATTGCGCACTTATAAAATTGAAATCATTGAATCTGATAAGATATTAATAATGAGAGGATTAAAGTCTCGAGCTTACCTGTAGATTTGACACGAATTCAAGTTGATTGCCTTGTCCATTTTTAGCCAAATATCATTTTTAATACGATTGTAACGGTTAACATAAATGGAGCAAAAATCTGAAATGAATCGTTCCACCACTCTAAAATTGGGCTCTCCAGAGAATTCGGTACTTTTGGTTTTGTGAAAATCATAATCAGGAGCAAAAGCACTATTCAAAGTCCCAATCAAATAAAATAAATCTCTAGGGGTGATGGTGGATTTGTCGGAAACTCTTTTTATTTCATCCTCGCAGGGAGGTTGAACATTTTCAAGCTTTAACGACTGACAGAGGGTCTGCGATGAATTCAGGGGCAGTTTCTTTTCTTCGTTATTAAGATGGGATTCCTTTAACGGTGATCTAGAACGAACTCTGTCAGATTTTGTGTGAGAACCTTCAGTCGAGAGGCCTAGATCCTGTAAAAAATGGCCATATTGCTTCTTTTCCTCAGCAATCATTTTGCAGGAATAAAGTTCCAATTTTGCATCTATACTAAATCTTTTACTCCCGTTAGTTAGCTGATGAGCCAATGTTTCAAAATTATTCTCATTTAATAGTAGTTTCATATTTTTAGGGTTTAACTCGCCGATAATTCGGTAAAAATGTTTATTTTCCTTTAAATAGAGAAACTGAGACTCGAAATTAATCTTGCTAACATGAGCAGCATAAAATCAGAAAATATTTATATGGAATCAAGTTTTGAAATTATTTAAACTGTAAACAATGGATAAATGGACATAAACAAAGAGTTGATATTTCTTTCATGTTACATTTTCAAATTCAAGATTATAATCACATGAAAATGAAATAGTCTAGAACATAATGAGAAGACTATGAATTTCTTTCCAACGAATCTTATTCACCTAATCACTCTAGTGATCTTCATTTATCTCACTCCAACCTTGGGCTCAGAGGTCAACCAAAGTAATGTTGATTTAAAAAACGAGACTAAATCTCCTAATGGTTAGTCATTCAATTTGTATTTATCAACTTTTTCCCTCTAGTTTGGTTATACTCTTTCCTAGCAATTATGCTAGTCAGTGCATCTGGCTTTATTGGAATATTACTTGTGCCATTTATGAACAAAAGTTTTTACAATGTATCCACACAGTATCTTATCGCCCTATCTGTTGGCAGTCTCATTGGCGATGCCTTCCTTCATCTTATTCCACATGCCCTTGTAGAACATGAACATTCACATGATGAATCTTCTTCTCATGCCGATGTTATCAACAAGGGTCTAGTTATCCTCTTAGGATTCTACATATTCTTTCTCACAGAACGAATTACCATATTGTATCAGAATAATAGTACCCGGAAGAAGATGAAACAGAGATGGGTTAAAAAGACAAAGTGTAAATCTGAAAAATTCAATAGTTTAACTCTCGATCAAAAGAGTCAACACGAGACTCTTTTAGTTCACTCAAAGGATGAAAATAACGCAGCTTCACTCATGTATGACCCGAGAAAAAGTCTCTCAGATGAAAGTATCTGCTCTATAAACTCTCACCATGATCATGACCAAAATGACGAGTGAGTTTGTTTTTATTTTGATTTCTCATCTTGTCAAGTTGACTTATTTGACACTTTCTTCTACTTCTTCAATATCAAAATTTTCAACTTTTTCGATTGATTTCAACAATAATTTATTATTTTTCTTTTCACTCAAAATCTTTTTTGCGTCTGTGTTAATTTCTCTCGTTGTGTATTTACTCGTTGGATTTATCATCCACTTAAACCCCTCCATTCATTCCTAGCCATACAAATGATTTATTTATTCTCAACACAGTTGAACGAACAAGAAAAGTATCTGTTCATTAATAATCATTATTACGTACTCATAATTATTAGAAACAACAGTGATCTGATGAAAGATAAAATGTGAAAACTATTATTGTTAGTACTATTATTGATGATATATACAAACATTGGCCAAAAACTTTGTTGTGAACATCATAACTTTTGCTCTCTGTCTCTTGAGAGAAACAAAATGAGTCTTTTTCTTTTTCACTTTGATACTCTCACTTTCAAAGAGTTTTTTTTTGTGTTTTTTCTCTCTTATCTTTGCGTATGCTGCTGACGTTGGACAATACACAATCACATAACAGTTTAAATTAATTATTTTGTGATTTTTCAAAAAAATTGCTCATTCTCTGTTCTAGGCAGGATAAATCCGTGTACGTTTTGTCATTTCTTCTAACTAATTAAAATTCATTCAAATACAATTTACTACTCACATCTGATTGGTCGACTCTAAATGTTTTTTTTCTACCTTGCTTAGAATTGTAACTGTGAAATTAGACTTGATCAATAAACAAAAGAAATGAATAAGATACGTTTCTACATTTACAAGGAAAGTTCACACTAAAATATGAATAAATAAAATGCATGGTAAAAAGATGTATAGATTAATTCTCCCATTTTGCATTCATTCAGTTGCCTAGAGAGGAAGAGTGGGCTAAGTTCAGATCATTCACACTTGATTTGCACTTCTGATGAAGTGAATCACACAGAACCCTGCGAAATTGCCGACTACGTCAATGAAATCAAAAAGTCTACAGCCAATCCAACAGCAGCCAAACAACAAATCTGCCATGTCCACAATCCAAAGATGAGTGAAGATGAGATCAAAGCTAGCCCGTCCAAGGGTATGCGATCACATGTAGGCGGTGTAGATACTGCTCCACCGACGTTCTCCATGCCCCTCAGATGTCATCATGTGAACATGCGTCATTGTAGATCGCCAAATCGTCGTCATCGGCATCACCATCTACACCGGAGAATCTTCCACAATAACTCGAGGAGTAAGAAAATATCCATGGTAAGCTTATTCCCGAGAACACCTCACACATTAATGCCGAACTTGAATCTTTAACTCTTAAGAAAGTGAAACAAAATTCAACTGAAACCTGCCTTGCCGCCAGTGAGAATAGACGGGCCCTATCTGACATAAACATTGACTCCCGATTCTTTGCCACCCAGTCAGCCATCCTGAATCAGACAAAACCCTCTACTGCCAATACCAACCATGGCCATTCACACGAGGAAGCATCTTCAAATCGACTCTCAAGTTTTCTGTCCAAACTCAGGCCAACTGGGAAGGACTCCAGATTAGATCAGTATCAGCCCATAGTCCATGACAAGATCACCAACACAGAGTTAAAGTTATTGAAAAAGAGAATTCTTGTGAGTACATCTTTCGTCGTTTTTTTAAAATTTATTTTGTCATTACTTGTAGTAATATTCATTGAAAAAATCTTGACGCATGTTCAAAAATTGTAATTTTTAGAAAAAACGTGAAAACATAAATGGTTTAATAGGAAAAAATGCCTAGTTTTCGATTATTTTCAAAATGAGTCTAAGGCTAGTAAAATTAGAAAAGGCTTTCTATACTAAATATGAAACTAAATTTCAGTCCAGCCAGTCAGACTCAAACATTCACCAGAAAACTGACGACGATGAAGTATCGATTAGATCAGAAGTATTCTACACCCCCTCCCTATCCAAAGAGGCAATTGAAAATAAAGTAAGTCTGGCCCAAACTTTTACACTCCCATGGCAACAAACGACAAAAGATGAGGATAACTCTCTAATTCATCAACTGTATATCTTTCCTTTCAGATCAGTCCGCTGAAGGTGCTCTTGAACTCAGAATCCTATCAAAGTGAGCTCTTTAATTTATTTTTAGTTATAAACAAAGTTTTTTTTCATATTATAAACGTTGAAGAATATGAGAAAATGATAAATAAATAGCAACAGTGAAGGAAAAAGTGAAAGTGCTCAGATTTAGCATAAAGTGATTGATAAAGAATTTCTCCTTCACCCACAAATCTGTGCTTTAATTTATATAATCACACTCATTCTAATAATATCCTTGACTTGAGGAATATTTTAGGGATTTCTTATCGATTTCCTGCTTCAGATTTCTTGTCTGTAAATCGATTCTCGTGTTGGTAATGCCAAATTTGAATTGAATCTAGGTCTGGCTCGTGAGTTATTCATTTCTGCTTCTACTTTTTGAGATATTTAACCTCTGCTTTTGAATGAATTCATCAAAGAATCAACAATCAATTAGTCTGGTTAAATTTTGTCTCTATTCTCATTAGAAACCGATGACAGCAAAGTAAACGGTCAGCATAACAAGAACAGCTCGAATGGGCATACGCATCACCATTCCCACTGTTTGCCGTCAGGATATACTTTTGTAAGTCCCCTTAGGGATAAACCCCACGGCCATCATCACGGGCATTCCCACGACTTGAGTTCAGTTCGTTCAATTGCTTACACCATCATCGCTGGAGATGGCTTGCATAATTTTTGTGATGGAATCGCCATTGGTGCTGCTTTCAGTGCAAATACAAAGATTGGTCTGAGTACTTTTCTCGCCGTCATTTGTCATGAACTGCCACATGAGCTTGGCGATTTTGCTGTCCTTCTCAATGCTGGAATGCCTGTCAAGACGGTTATTTTCTATAACTGTCTTACTGGAATCTTTTGCTTCACTGGCATGATTATTGGAGTATTCCTCTCGAACTCATCCAAATTAATCACCAACTGGATGTTCCTAGCCACAGCGGGCATCTTTATTTATATTGCACTTGTCGATATGGTCCCAGAATTGGCAACCCAGCGCCTTAAAGGCAGCTACAACTATCATAGACCGACTGTTCTTTTTATTGTTCAAAACTTTGGTCTTTTCACTGGTGTCGGTGTTATGACTGCTATTGCTTTTATTGAATCAACTTTCAGTTAAAATTTACCTCAGTGTACACTCACCAACAAATGAAATCCACACCCCACCACTCTGTTACTAGAAATAACAATTGACACTGTTGTACATAATTTGTTTTTTTATTTGTAATCACCCCCCAAAACAACACCATTCATGGCTATAATTGTTGATCATTCATATTCTAGGTTATCCCTGTTATACTTATATACACTTGTCATTATTAGACCATTCATTTATCTGAATCATGATAACTCTCTATATCTCAAGACAGACTGGACTAAAGACTATAATGAATGAATGAATGAATTATAACTTGAAATCTATTGACTTTTGCATATATGATTCTAATTGGCCAAAACAAAATAATTAAGAATGAACGTAAATATTTCATTGATTCAGATACTATAGTTATATTTATTATATGAATAAATAAAGTACTTGCTCCGAAATTCAACTTTTGAAAAATAACCTCATCATAAATTATAATACGTGATATCTACTTGTAAGTAGAATACAGATTTGTTTATTAATTAAAGGAGCATCTAAAAATTATTAATCATGACTGTGATAAAAGTCTTTTGATCAGAATTAAAAGCAGTCCCTCCAGAGGGAAAGGAAGCTGTATCATCTTCCTGATGATTTGTCAGATCAATCTCGTGCCAGTGATCTGGTAGATTGACATTCCCACGACCTGTCTTGTCTGTAAAATTCGTTATTTAGTTTAAACATAGTTTCGACTACATTATCTATACCTATGCTAAGCCCTTAAAATGATTGACAGATTTAAGACTCCTCTAAAGAAACCCTAAATAGTAGAGATGTAACGAATTTTGACCATTTTTTAAATCAAAGTTTAAAATTTATTATTTCCACCTTTAATTTTGATAACAATGACTTGTAAGGTCTAAAATAACTGAAAATCTGTTTGCAATCCCATGCATAGTCGTGGATTGCCCATTTTCCCTAAATTCTCTTGTAAGCATAGTGGAATAACAAAATTTAACAGAAATGATCCAAACATGATTCTATTACTGTTTTCATTGAAAAAATCCTTAAAGCTTTATCAGCAAAAAAGTTATTCAAAAATTTTGTGAAAATGTAGTAAAAATTCATTGAAAATTTAGCGGCATTTTTAAAAAATTCTGATCTTTAAACGTGAATATTATTATCACAGACAAGCATTTTGATACTTGATCTTATATAATATAATGTTAAGGATTCATAGTATTATCATATGAGTAGATTTTTTAAAATAGGTTGAAAATTTTGTTACATCTCTACTAAATAGTCTGTTAAGCTTAGAAATGAAAAATTGTATCTTTATAAGCATCAAAAGGCCTTTGATAAAAAATTAAGACTGATCACGCATGGTTGAAAGGATGTAAAAAAACTGATTGGAGATATTCTATCATGTATGATAAGGTGTAAGCGAGCCATAAGGGAAAACCTGGAATGAATCAAAATGGGTATCAAATCATTTTTCATGACTTGAAAGTTCCAAGTTGGAACCATTCAATATGGATTATCTTGTGAGTTTGTTGAGGTATTTTCTTTGAAGATCAATACAGTCTTTTCACTCATCAATGTACATCACACACACACCTACATTATACACGAGCATTCAACAAGGGATGACACATCCTGTGATTATGTATGACGGAGAAAAATAAAGACTTTTTGAAATAAGTAATCTCAATCATCTGAAATCTGAAACAGGTTTTAAAATCAAATTATAGCCACAAATTCTTAAATATAGGGTTGAAAATATATCTCAGAATTTTTCCAACATATTTTGTCAACATATTCCCAAAAATCATTGTGATCTATACCTTTTTCAGACGAAAATGAGAAATTTTTCCAATCACAAAGAGAAATTTTCCGTTTCAAAGTGAGAGTATACAATATGTACATAATGTTATTGGACGAAGGTTAAGTACAAATAGTATTTATATCAGATGTATAATTAATGGTATCTCGGACTTTGTTTATATGCAATAATTTCAAAATGAGAGATTTTATTCAAGTAAATCTGGCTGATTCATTATTAATTGAAAAAAATTTCAATGTGCCTCGTGCATTCATCAATTGAGTATGATGATACTTCTCTTTAAGCATTTTGAGCTGCTACCTCCAAAGATATGCAGGTTGAATTCAGCCTTAGGAATGTCCCCTCCATGTTTCGAATATTCTTTGCTTATGATCACAACAGTCACTCTTGGATTATTTCCTCCAAAGTTTACAATGCTTTAAACTTTTTCTTACGATTTTTTAATATTATTTCTTCCTCCTCTTCGAAGATTGAATTCACGACCACTCTTAACCAATCGATAAACTGTTGAATAAGGAATATTGCACAATTTTGCCAATTACCACCATTTTCATAGAGGCCTAAAATTCTTTTCGTTATATTTTCGTCGTGCTTGGGGATTTCGTAACGAATAAACAGTACTGGATGCGTACAACAAGAATTACTCAATGAAAAGAGTACCCCTTGATTTTTAACCAATTGTATTTCATTAAATATATGACCTTAAAATAGCCCTTTCATTTTGACTCGATTGAATGATGAAAAATGTCACTCTGGTCAGTAAAAGGTATAGATCATGAACAAGAAGATTGAAATTTATTGATCTTCAATTTAAGCTAGGTTTGAAGAACATTCCTCAACAGACCCACAAGATAATCCACATTTTATGGTTCTAAGTTATGAAAAATGGATCTGAGTCGAGGTTCAATTTCCTAAGTTTAAAAAAAATTTGCTTCATTGATATACAAAAAAAATCTCTCCTAAATTTTCTATAATTTTCTCAAATGAGCAAGGGAACGTGATTTCCAATATTACTGTATTATTACAGTGTATCATATGCTAGCTAAGCGTAAGAATGCCATTGATATTTGAGCTTTTTTAGAAAGGAGTAGAATTCTTAAATTCATGATCCTTTTTGATAGGAATTATTGAACTTATTAGAAGTCCACAGAAGTTGAATAGCTAATTCAGATCAAGGTATAACAATGAGCAGATCCATCAAGAGACTCTTGAAAATGGGGGTATATTTCAACTTAGAACGACATTTCGGGTTAATTTTTTACCTCATTTCTATTGAAGCTCCGATAAGAGAAAAATGTCGTTCGAGAGGTTATCATATATTTGACATTTAAAAAATCTTCAGTCTACTCTCTTCTACATGGTTCTTTTTATAGACTTTCTTTTCCAAGACTAAAGGACAGGTGTGAGAACTTACTAAAAGATTCAACCTCTTGGTCTGAAGCAGAATCAGCAGACCCATGTAAGAGGAGCAGTTTGTAGGCAGGATCAACACCTTCAATGAGTTTGGGCATCGTCAGACGAACCGGTTTCTCGAATGCCAATCCCCTCGGTCCACACATGACAATCGGACTGATGACCTGGGGTTTATTTGCATAAATTTGATTCTCGTAATCTTCATGATCAATGAGGTCTTCGTAAATCTTTTAAAAAATTTCACATTTAAAACTTTCCTCCATAGGAATGTGGGAATCAACTCACGCGAATAAAAATCTTTTGCGGTGCCTCGTTGGCTAGGACCAGGGCTCCTTCTGGTATTGTGAGCTTCACCTGATGTTCCTTCAGGATGAGTTCACCGCCCCTTTCATCGAATTGGCCGACACATTCAGCCAAAATTCTCTTTGGTCTCTCATCAATGGTCTGATGGAGTTCTTTAGACCTTGATGAATTCAACTTTTGAGCTTTTTTCATCTCGACTGAATCTAAACTGCACTCGGAGAGTAATTTGGACAGATTAATTTCATGGATCAAATTAATAAAGGAAAGGGCTAAATTCGAAAAATACGTTGGTTCTGAACCTGAATTTTGTTTTGAAAGAAATAATAGAGATGTATACGAACATTAATTTTTAGCTGAGCCACCATAGTCATATTGAATAAGGAAAGAAGATGATGACAATTATTTTACGAATGAGGCCTTTATCTCGGGCGTATTCATCATTGGTTCAAACATATTACGATTGTGGTTGGTCAATCTCTTTTTTAAGGGCTGACTTAAAGAGGTTGAAAATCAGCATTATCTGGTTGTAAGACAAATCGAGCATGCGATTTTATATTTGAAATCTACAGTTATTATTTCAGTTTTTTCAGCCCTAAGCAAATAGGTTTACAAAAATTGTCCTAAATATTTTTAAATATTCGACTTCATGATATTTATCATTACAATTCTTCTTAGTTTTATTTTAAATATCTATATGTGTAATGAATAGTTACCTACATCAAATTGGTAATACAAGATTCATCACCGAAAAGGATACAATCATCAACAAATATCATAAATTATGAACAATTTATAAATGTGTAATATTTAAACAAAGTTAAGATTGTACAATTAAAAATAGGTGATAGAGATTGTTTATATTATCAATAAAAGGCAGAGTTCTAAAAATCCCATAAAGTAAAAAACGTGACTTTATATTTTCACTACTTAAATGGCTGATGAGGAATTCATAAAAGAGTTATTCGAAGAAAATAACGATTCCAAGTTAAATCAAGCTGACTGTGGCAAGGATCCACAACATATGTTCAAAGTATCGCTCAAGCAATTCTTCCAAAGTCACTTCCAGACGTTTCGGTGCAGAGATACTTTTGCTTTTCTACAGATCTGGACCAATAAGAATATTAATTTAGTATTACTAAGGTTCTTAGACAAAATTGAAGAGATTTCAGGTTACAAGTGTCTCATCCACTGAAGAAGGTGCTTGAATATCTCGGTTTCAATTAAATCTACTAAAATTAACTAAAGATTATACATCATTGAAGTATCGATGGGTCATCATACTCGGAAACTAACCTTTTAATTTTCTTGTAGAAATTTCTGTTAGCTTTGTCTAGATGGGCTGCATTCTTTCCACATTTGAATGTATTAGATTCAATCATATCTCCAATTCGTCTCTCGTTTTCGTCAACATCGTACATGAGATCTAAAAGCAAAGTTTAGTCTTGTTTTTTAGGGCTTTCTTTAAAAAATTAAATTAAAAGAGTTTCCACTTGAATAGAGAAAGGCTTACTTTTGACTCTGTCACATTCTTCTGCATTCTTCAGTTCAAAGCTTTTCTGGTAGATTCTCTGGGCATTCAGGCTGTTGTAAAACTGTTTTTGTATTCGAATCTCGCCTTCATTCAGAGTATCTGACGAAATGGCACCAGAGGAAGTGTCAGAATCCGAACCAGTCCCAAGGTCTTCTTCCTCCTGAGCTTGTTTCCCACTTTTGTAGAGGTGATGGTTCGTAATCTGTCGATAAGTGGCCATCCTCAGCATGAGAATTGGATCATTTTGATCAATCAAATTCCTATCACTTGATACTACAAGAAAATAAAGATAGACAAGAAAGGCTTACACGAAGAAACATTTCCAAAAGAATCATTATCAATCTCTCCAACTGATGTTGACCTTTTCTCTGAGGAGTCATCAGTTGGAGGCCTTGGACGTCTTGGTATTATTGTAGGCGGGACTTTTATTGAAGCATCTACACATTTTTCATTGATTTTATTCTCCATGCGTCTCATGGAGTGGTTGATCTCGCCAAGCTCTTTAATTATTGTTGATTCTTCATTCAGCCATACCTGCAAGTAAGCGAAATTGTACCAATAAGATTAAAAGAGACTTCAATAGAAATTAGTAAAAGTAGATTTAATTGGAATAAAACCAACATTTTTCCAAAGCCTCTTCCAGACGTTTCGGTACTGAGATAGTCAAGTACCTTCTTCAGTGGATGAGACGCTTGTAACCTGAATTCTCTTCAATTTTATCTAAAAACCTTGGTATTCCTATTGGTCCAGATCTAAAAAACCATTCAAAATTGAATAAACCTCAAAACCAATCAGATTGCCTATAGGAAAAATCAAACACGAAAGAACCTGGAATTAACCATCTGCTAAATCAATAATTTCTTCTTCTCTTTCCGTATAATTGCAACCAATTATACCCAAGGTTTTTAGATAAAATTGAAGAGAATTCAGGTTACAAGCGTCTCATCCACTGAAGAAGGTACTTGACTATCTCAGTACCGAAACGTCTGGAAGAGGCTTTGGAAAAATGTTGGTTTTATTCCAATTAAATCTACTTTTACTAATTTCTATTGAAGATTTCAGATTCCATCATGGAACAAAACAATTTTCCTATTAAAAGAGACTGCTTGAATCTTATTGGTGGATAGATTTGCTTACACTCTGTAATTGTTGATGTCTCACAATCGACATGACATTCTCAAGCCAGACACTTTTGTCCAAAACCTGCGGATTCAAATTGAACAAGTCGAAACCGTCCAGAGGTATATTCTCAGTGATAACATGTTCATAGTTAAAGTTTAATTGGTCAATATCGGCCCATAACTCTTTGCTGAGTGCACTAATCTTGGATTTACTCAAACTCTTGTTATTATTGGCGGCCTTGTTGTACTTTTTCAAGTATGCCTTGATGTCCTGACGAGTATTTGGTTTGATAACCAAGACTATGGAAGGAATGCCGAGGAATTGTAACTTTTCTACAGCTGATGGAAGAATGTCCAAAACAGGATGCATGTGCTTCTTCATTATAGCCTGAAAAAAATCGTTTTGTAGTTGAATTTCATTGGTCAGTTTATTTTAGTGACTCCTGATTGGTTATTGGGATTCAGTTTTAATTTAAACTGACAGATCTCACAAAGAAAAGATATAAAAGAGGTAGGGGCTAAACTAAATCAGTCAATAAATATGATATAGGCAATAAAAATTACTTACCTTGATAGCTGATAAGCGTACAACACCCATGCTTGTTTGGTTCAAATTATAATCGTTATTTGCTGTAATTGGGGGTAACTCAAATCCATTAGTGCGTAACTCCTTAGCATGAGAATATTCTATGAGGGCATTTCGGATAATTTCATTAAAAGGGCCATAAATAACAATCGGGCGTAAATACGGATATTGGCCGATATTTATTACACGCTCGTAGAATATCGATGTTGGCTGGGCTGGTTGGATGTTATTCTGACTATCAATGGCACGTCGTTTATTCGGAATGATGCCTTCCCTTGAGAGGGCTGGGTACAATTTTGTTGCCTATAAAAGACTATTTTTTAGTCTTTTACTTGTAAAAATGCAAATTATCATTAATAATAAAAGAAAGTTGGACCGTGAAAAAAAACATCTCTCATTAGCTATGCATAAATGAATGGATAGTCTCTTAGTGATGAATTCGATAATATATTACAACATCATGAATAAAATTACATATTTGTGTAATCTATAGTATTTTTGGAGTTAGTTCATCTTCTTCTAAAAGAACAAAAAAGCTAATTCTCAAAGAGAAAACCATGTTGACTCATTTCTTGTTAAAATGTGAACTTCTCCTGAATATTTTTCATGACTCAGTAGTAATAATACCACATGTGTTTGTCTTCTTTTGTGAACAGACTAACGAAACCCTGTGCGTTTTTAATTTTTTAACGAGTCAATCCTTAGATAAATAAATGTTTTGTTAAGAGACCTTCCTGACTCACACTTATGGTGTTATTATATCTCAAAAGTAAACTATAATTTCGTGGCCAAACGTTTCTTTTTCATCATTCATTGAATTAATTTTACTACGTACGTATGATTTCTAAACCAAACAAAGAGATTTAAAGTTGAGAATGAATTCGTAGTAGAAATATTTGAATGAAATTGATACTCACTTTCCAGGAATTTTTATACGTAACAGGCATTGTATCTGAGACTCTGAGAATGTCGCCTTTGTTAATGAATAAATCTTCGAGAATTCCTGAGCCAAGGGTTTTCTGGTTTTTACTACTATTCTTATCTACTGGAAAATAATTGTAGTGAGCTCTAATGTGGAATAAATCTCCTGTTTGAGAGTTATTAGCCAGATTTCGCATAAACGATTCAAATACACTCTTCTCACGTCTAATCTTGAGATCAAGGAAATTATCTGAGGCAGAAATCAACTGGACTGCTTCCTCTTTCGTCATATTATCTGTTTTTATCGTATTGATCTGTAATCAATTGTATTTTTTAGTATAATGATAGATTTCCATGCTATGACTCATTAGATGAATACTCGATTATGATTGGTTCACAAATATCAAGCTGGAGCAATAGTGTATTATTATGGACCAATCAGATTACACGATGTGTGATTTCAACCAAAAGCAATAGGCTCACTTCAATGATGGAGTCCCCTTGTTCTATACCGACCTGATAAGCAGGCGATTCGTCCAATACATCAGCAACGAATATTCCAACATTGTTCCCTCCACAAATTCTAATTCCAGCTCCGTAACAATCAGATAGACGTTCAACACGGAAACTTATTGTACCGTCATCATGAAGGGTTTCAAAAGATTTTGATTTGAATTTCAGTCCATTCAGATTGTCAACACTCTGGCTGAATTGGCATTTATTCAAATCAAAGTCTGTTTAAAAAAGGCAAGTATTTCAGGTTAGGATAAAATATTTTATTTGGAGAAAATCTGTATCTGTTTACATACCGTTTTGCTGAAAACTTCGATATTGATCTCCATTGAATCCATCATTTAGATCATTCATCGAGCTGAATCTCGATCGAATTCGAGAACACGTATTATTACTAGGTTTATTATTAACTTGGGGCTGTTCAAGACTCTTCATGTACCGGGGAAGATTCGAGTTTGGTACAGGTTGATGATGGTTGACGTAGTTGATCTCTTCTTGACTGCAATAGTTTAAACTAAAACTTAGATAAGATTAGTTACTTGTTAGCATAGTCATCGTGGTAATGAGACGAGGTTAAACGAGCAACTTTGAGTCGAGAGACTTCCCGTCTCAAAATATTTGTTGTATCAATTAAGCTAAGATGAGCAATGTCGATACCGTTTAGTTTGATTAGACGATCTCCCATACGTAAACCTGAAGAGTAGGCAAGACTATTTGGATCCACACTCTTGATGTACATGACGCATGAAAGTTCTATTCCAAGGCTTTCAGCATTTTTTGGCTTTTGGATAGAAATGTCGTGGTAGAGTTTATCAAAGTCTCCATTCCTTTTGCAGCTCTCACTACGAGCAATTTTGAAAGTAATTCTTGGCCCAACATTTTTCAATAGTTTCACGGCTTGAATATGAGAGAAACTTTTCAGACTAATGTCATTAACTTCCAGAATTATATCACCGGGTCTAATTTATGGAATAAAATTGAGAGAATACTTTAATCTATTATAAAAAGGGCTTTCAATGCCAATTTCATCAATTTTTATATCTTGTGTGACCTGGGAAGTATCAACTCCACCAGATATGGTTAATCCAAGGGATTGATTGTAATTTCTCCAACAGTCAAACTCGTACACGTTCATCTAATATTGATGGTTATCGCTTAAAACAAAACAACAAAATAAATCAAATTCAGGCTTTTGTTTTACTTTGTGAACAAGTTGACGTTCTGAAAAAAAAGTTCAGTAGAATTCCACTCTGCCTGTTGAAATGTGGCAAAACCCGCTTTTTTTACTATTATTATTACTGAATATCTTCCATGCTGAAGATAATTGGACAGTAAGTTCTGGAATATTTTACGTCTAGATCAAAAATATACCCAATTTAGGCTGTAGTAATGAATCAAAACTTAATGTAAATGAAATTCAACTAGTTAAAAATACCAGCTATATTGATGTATTATTCGCAGTCAGTAAGAAATTCAAAGTTCCTTCGATAATATTCGCGGAATCTTCGCAACTTCCAATCTACGAGGTTAATTGTACAGAAGTTAGTCCTGGAGATTTGTTCAACATTGGTTCAATTAAACTTGCGAATCATGTAAAATCGTTTTTGTCTTTTGGATTTGTAAATATTATCGAAAGGAATACAACCCATGAGAAAAAGTACCCTTTCAATGATTTCACCTTCAATATAACTCAATTTGAGTGCACCTCGGATGCCATGGTTATGTCGTGCATCTACAAAGTGGAAAACTTTCATCATGAAATCAAAGGTGTCATGCACATTCTGTTCTTGTTTGTGCTCAAGCCGACAACAAACTGTGAAATTCCCATTGTCTCACTTAACCCAGGAACGAATGTAGCCACATCCATTTCCTACGCTAATCTTACTTCGACATTGGAGAATTCGAAATTCGGCGTAGAATTCTTCTATGGTTCCAATTTCATGCAAAAGGATGGATTCGCTGAAGAGCAAAAGCAGATTTGGAATGACGAATTCAATCCAGGAAGTTTTACAGTTAGTTTATTTATGACTAAAAAGAGGTCATGTAATCGATTCTAACAATTTTTCTTTATCAAATTAGTCATTCATCTATCGTGAAAAGGATCAATTCATTTTTATACCAAACATAACCTATTACAGTCCGACTCCAATTATGCAAAAGAGCTCAGTCCTACTCATAGGGCATCAAGAGAATTTAACCAAGAAGGATTTCGGAATGTACACGAATTCTATTGCTCTGAGTGTATCGGAGAATTTAAACTTTTATAAAAAGGTTGATATCCTCTTTGGGGGTGCTGATGCCCAACCATACTCCAACTTTAATCTTTCATCCATGTGAGTGATCGATTAATGATCGTCGATCAACTATTGAACCAAGAAATTGGACTTTGATTGTTTTTTTTATTTTCTGAATTAAAACTTACAATATGTCGATATTTTATCTCAAATTTTTTAGAACTTTGAAGTTTGGCACTGGCAAGATAGATGGATCTAGTTTCTCTGTCGGCACTCAAGTCTGGCTAATCATTGTTATCGGGTTCATGGGAATTTTGATTCTTGCTGGTCCTGCCCTGTTAATCTATGGTAAAATCAAGAAACGTTATGACGAGAATAGCAACGAAGCTCAGAATTTGATTGAAGATGAAGAATAAATGACAATGTAGACAATTATTCAAAATCATATAAATGATCCCTATATCAGGAGCCCTGATATATATTAGATCATAAAATTAACCTATTTTTGGATTTATATTTTGACAATTTTATAATATACGTTTAATTATAATTGATAATATTTTCACCTCATAAGGTTTATACTCTATATGACTAGTAGTAATCATCAGAAAATTCAGCCAAATCGATCATTTATTCTTATACAGTATAAATTTTATACACATGCACAGTTTATACAGTATAAATTATACTACTACAACTTTTGAATTTGAATTTTACCATGAGATGAATTAAAAACAAAATTCGTCAAGATTATGCACACTGACACGTCAACCTTAAAAACGCGAACCATTTCAAAAACTTAACAATAATATGAATATTTTCCGATTAATAGGCGATATGAGCCATTTACTGGCCATTTGCATTCTATTAATGAAAATCTGGAAGACCAAGTCGTGTGCAGGAATCTCTGGCAAGTCTCAAATCCTTTTTGCCTTGGTTTTTTTGACCCGTTATGTGGATTTGTTCATGACATTCATCTCGGTTTACAATACAGTTATGAAAATATTCTTCATCCTAAGCTCATTAACGACTGTTTTCTTCATCTACTTCAAATTCAAGCATACAGCAAGTGAAGAAGATAGCAGCTTCAGACTAATCTTTCTTATCGCTCCCATAACTGGCATTTCATTCTTACTTAATCATGGTCTGAACTTTGTCGAGGCAAGTCTTCCTCTCTAATCCTTCTACTTTATAGGTTTTATGGGCCTTTTCTATTTTCCTAGAATCTGTTGCTATTCTCCCTCAACTATTTATGATTAGTAAAACTGGTGAAGCAGAAACAATTACTTCGCATTACCTTTTCGCCTTGGGTGCATATCGAGCCTTTTACATTGTCAACTGGATTTATCGTTATTATTCAGAGAGTTATTTCGATAATATCGCTGTCATTGCTGGTTGTGTTCAGACAATTCTCTACTTGGATTTCTTCTATCTCTACATAACCAGAGGTTAGTTCTTGAGATTCTAAACTTTTGAATGAAATGCCATTAACTCACTTTATCCCTTCTACAGTTATCAAAGGAAAACAATTCGTCTTGCCTGTTTAGACATTCAAGATGAATTCAAACTCTGACTCCCGAATTGTATCGTCCATGTCTTGAAAAAACCCTGTATTTTTTCGCCATAATGTGCCTCTTATATAAAAAGAAAAGTATGTTTTAACTAAAAACATTGTTTATCCTTGGCCCCCCTCTTTTAATGAACATTTTTTGACCAAGAGAATTCGGATAATTTTTTATCTGTTTTTTTATTTCTGTTTGACAACTCAATTTTTATTGTATGTATATTGATATTAAATGAAATACATCAAGCTTGTTATCATGATCTGTTTATGTAGAGTTTTTTAGATTGCTAAAATTTCCTTTCTAGCTTTATTCAAATATTTTCAAGAGCTGGGTTGAGAAAATCGATGAGAAATGCGTCATTAAAATCGGAAAGGCTTCAAAATATCAAAAAGAAATAAAAATATTTTAATAATAACTAATGTCTGATGATAAGAAAGATATAACTCTTTACGAATTTCACGGAGATGATACGAACCACGAAGCTAAAGTTGGTTCATCTTATTGGAAATTCCCAAAGGAAGAAGCCTTAACATTGGCTGAGGAACATGATATGCCACCTTTCATGATTGAACTTATTCATCTGATTTATAAGCTTCAAATTCTACTTGAGGAATTGATTGAAATATTTTGTAGAGACTTTAAAAAGTTTGTTGTTGCCGAGTTGTTTGGCCAACTTGAGCATGACTTACTGAATCATTTATGTCATCAACCAGAGAGAATAAACGAATTCATGTCTAAACAGAGGGTGGATTTCAGGCCAGCTGATGTAAGGATTTTCTCAGTTCTACAATGTGCTCACGATTTCTGTCAAGAAAGGCATAACCACCCGGACGGACTCTTTCATATTGACATATGGAGTTGCTACAAGAGACATTTGGATGGACATGACTTTACTCAAAGTCTTCTTGGCGATATCTACAGAGAAGACTTTGATTTTCCTGCTTTTACAGATAAATATGACCCCTTGGTTGAAACTGAAGCCTGGCAAGGTGCCAAATTAACTGAACTCATCTTTCTGATTAGAAAGGAAGGTGAGTTGATTGCTCTTTACATGAGCAAACATCCCAAGTTTGAGATATCCGAGGATTCAGACCTAGCTCTAGGATGTAAAAAGATTTTTTACCTGATAAACTTACACCATGAAATTCATCACAGATCTTTATGTCGTAATCCAGTCCCGGACTTGACCTCCAGCGAACATATGGAATATTTGAAAAAATTCGAAGGGGAGGTTGAAGAGTTCAGTCAAGTTTTCTTGAAAATGCACCAAATGTTTCACAAGTGTGAGTTTTCTGTTGCCGAGTTTTTAAAATTTATTCTGGAAAATTTGGAGGAAATTTTCAAAGAATTTTCCGTTTTTTTCTTACATAGTTATTTTCGAATTGGAAGCAATCAACTTGAGAATATGCTCCAATTTATATACTATGACCATGTTCACAAATCTGTAGTTAGGAAGAAAGAAGTGGATTTATCAAAACTCTTTCATTTAGATACTACTGAAAGTATTGACTTATCCATGAAATATAATAAAAAATTGTGCCTACAATACTACAATCAAAAACATATGCTATCCAAGACATGTTGAAAATAAAAATAAATTCTATTGTTAATATTCCTGAAATTCTATTGTTTTTTAATATATCGAAAATGACTCTGTTTTATGATTCTGTGATAGTTCTGAATGAATTTTCGTATAGTATTTTTAAAAAATACCAAGGTGGGCTAAAACTGTTTCCACGAACTTATCATCCGAATCAATAAAAGAAATTTAAGATTTTGAAAGAAAAAATAGCAAAAAGATTTACGATCTAAGATACAAAAAAATGCGTCGTTAGATTCCGAGAAAAACTAAAAATTGAATAAAAAAATGTACAGTTTTAATTTTTAGTTTACAAGGTAGTTAATCAAGATTGAATAGTTCAGAAACCAAATAGATGATCGAGAGAGGTTTTTTTCTCAACTGGAAGTACAAGCCCCCTACTCCCTCACGAAAAAGAAATCTGTCAACATCACCTAAGCAACAAATAAAGGGGAAGCAGAGAAAACGATTAGTAATCGTCGATTACCAACTAATAATCAGACAATAGATGTAATCCTCACAGTCCCAAGGGTATGAGCACCCTCAACTCCCATTGATCAATCTTGGATGAATAACTGCAATTGGCCAGATTTTATTATGTTCGTTAAAAAAAATATAAAAATGCATATTTAAAAGTCGGAGTTTGGTTTGAAGAGAACCGACAAAATAAAGCTTTATCACCAATAATCCTTCGTTCGTTCCTAACACTAGCATGACTTCGAGTCAGCAAGCTCGAAATATTTTTGAGGAAATCAGGCAACTCTTGAATTCAAATGATAATTCCCGAGTACCGTGACCTGAAATCATTCATGAATACATCATCTAGTTTGGCTGAAGACAAAGTAATCTGTTCAGTGTACACTTTACAGTCATACATCAATCTTTGGACAATCAAAAATTTCCCCAAAATGATATGGGAGGGAGCCAAGAAAGCAGAAATGAAGAAATCAACTGCCAATGCCTCCCATGTCGCATTGGATCTAACTTGTGAAAAAGAGATTCACATCAAAGGAAAGATGAACGATCAAGTTGCAGATACCCGTGCCAGATCTAAGTCGAAATGCCTCAACATGAGTATACATTTTTATCATGTATATTAGGGCGAGTCAAATGCCATTTATGAAATTTAAATTCGGAATTTTCTATTCTCTGATACCCACAAATCCCATTTTCCTAAACATCTTCAGTATATCCCAAATTAATCGGAATTTTTTACTAGAATATGTAGCGTTGATTAAAAATACCTTACGAACCTATTTATATATAAAATTGCTCAAAATTTAGATTTGTGTCGATTGTGGTAGAAAAATTCATTGAAAATAGTTAGCGCTTATTCAAAAATCGGCTTTTTCAATCGCGATTTGGGGTATCTAAACAAAATTTAAAATACATGGTTTAATAGAAACTTTTTTACGTAGAAAAATTCTCTTTAAAATGAGCTTTGCTTATCCAGATGTTAAAAAATTTGCCTATCTCTAATGTATATTATTTTTAAATGTATCCCACCAAGCTTATTACTAACTTATAACTGTGATTGCTAAAATTTCTTTTCAAGCTGTATAAAATACAGAAATATATGGCCCCTTGGTTGTAACGAAAGCCTGCCAAATTAACTGAACTAATCTTTCTAATTATAATCTCTGATTAGTAGGGCCTCAAAAAAGTACTATTGGGTCTATTTTTAGTCTAGACAAATGACGAGCTTAGTTTTATTAGGTTGTGTGAAAAGTTCTCGGAAAAATTAGTCACTTATGTTGAATGAAATTTTTTATTTACAAAGTTTAATGAAATATACACATATTATATATCAAAATATTCCCCATTCTTTTCTACACATTTTTGCCACCTTTTTGAGAGCATATCTATGCCTCTTTTCCAAAATTCTTGAGGTTTTTGAGCAAAATAAGCGTCAACAGAATTCAAAACCTCTTCTCTTGAGTTGAAGATTTTCCCTTTCAGATGATGTTGTAGTGAACGGAAAAGATGATAATCTGTCGGAGAAAGATCTGGACTATAAGGTGGATGTTCCAGTACATCCACATTGGACTCCTCAAAAAATCTTTTTGCCTGTTGAGAAACATGCGGTCTGGCATTATCCTGCAAAAAGGTTATTCTTCCGAATCGAGGGTATAACTCCCTCAACTTCTCTTGCATTGCCCTAAATGACTGGATATTGTGATCAGTATTTACAGTCTGATTAGGCTCCAATAGGCTTCAAATTACATGCTACATAAGTCAAGTAAAAAATAAATTTTATTGTTCCTGGAATCCTATTGTTTTAAATTATATCCTAAATAACTGATGAGTAGATCTTCAAGAACAGAGGGGATCTCCGGAAGGTTATTTAACGTAGGAAAAATGAAATCACCAAGAATGGTTAGGAAATTTCTAGGAGAATTTAAAATTTTAGAAAGGTGATAACAGAGAATATCGTTCGTATCAAAATATTTACTACTTATAGGTGGTTTATACAAGAAAACAAAAGAGCCTTTAGAATTATTCAGTATGTCAAGATAAATTAGTTGAAGTGGTACATTTAAAATTTTGTAAGATAAAATCTTAATAGAGTTATGAATGTAAACACCACCACCAGTAGCATCAAGTCTATCGGCCCTAAGTAATAGATAGTCAGGTATATCAATTAAAGAATTGGAAACAAAAGGATTGAGCCAGGATTCGTTAATAAAAAACATCGAAGGTCTATAGTTTTCCAAGATATTTTTGATATTAATAAAGGTATCCTTAGATAGTAACGATCGAGCATTTAAAAGAAGAAACCCAGAATGATCAATGAAAAATCTTATTAGACTCACACTTTTGAACATTTTGATTATTGAAAGACACAATTGGTTTAACAAATTTTTCAAAAGTTGATTTTGAAGCACAATCTTGACCGGATACATGTTTCATACGGCCGACAGAAAGTGGAGGATGAGCAGAACTGAATCTTGAGTTAGGAGAGATTGGTTTAAGGAAATTTAAGATAGACAACTGATTGACTGCTGTATTATCGGTTAACGATGAATTGGCCATTTGATTGTAATTAGTTCAGGATGAGTCCATATCAATGTCAGAAGAGTCTAAATTTTGTTGTGAAAAATGTCATTTTCTGCAAGTATGGGTAGAATCTACCGAAGAAGATTTTCCGTTTGATACATATTCACCATCATTCTCACCACCTCCGTAAATGTGATAATGAATCATTACCGAGGTTAGACTTTAATGACCTAACGCATGTTGTCCGTGAATTGTATCGAATGTTTCGCAAGTGTGATTTCTCTTTGAGTGATTTTATTCAACATATACTGGGAGAATTGAACGACATTTTCGAAGAATTTACTGAGAAAGTTTTAAATGATTTTTTTCAAATTTACGTCAAAGAGCTTGAGGATATGCTTGGAACTATGTACCAGAATTATATTCACCCAGCTGTAGTTAGTGGAGAAGAAGTGGATTTATCACAACACTATCTTTTAGAAACTTCTAAGAATAATGACTTATTGTTTAGATATAATAAGAAATTGTGTCTAAAATACCATTATCAAAAATATTTGCTATCATGTTGAAAGTAAAAAATAAATTTTATTGTTCCTGGAATCCTAAATTTAATTTTATCCTAAATTATTTTGTTACAGTCGAACTGTACAATGTGCCCTTTATGTTAAAAATAACCCTTCTGTCTCTGCCCCCTTTTCATTGAAATAATAATAATACCTTTGTACTTTTAAGTAGGAGTAATTCTATTTTTGGAGCTTGAAAAATAAAAATTATGCAGTTAATAAAGCTAGTTGACATAAAGATGAGAATTTAAAATCTCAATATTTTTCTGTAGAAAGTCAGGAAAAAATTTACCTTTTAAAATCCACAATTAAATGGGCTGTTAAATTATCAGTAAGTTCATGAATAAACTGGTATAAGTTTTGAGTCAGTACGAAATCAGTATATCCTTGCATAAATAATTTCGCTAAAATTTTACTGAATTTTATCACTAGATACAATTTACATCTTGAGTTAATTTGTATTTCATTATGATCAGATTTGTAAATTCATTGTATAATATTATAATCGAAGATTTTCGATAAAACCTGATTTTATGTTTGATTTCAGGTTTGTAATCAGGTTTTTTAAAGTATTCATTCTATAAAAATACAAAATACTTCTTGTGGCCTTATCCTTCAGAAATGACCATTTAAAACTTAATTTTTCAAAGATTATTATCTCAAGATGACGATGTTAGCTCAAAAAATTTTTCGTTATTAATTGGAACAAAAATATGGAAATTCTCTCATCTCCCAAATTGAACATACTTCCTTAATCAGTCATATCAAGTTCTTACAGAACGTTGAAACAAAATAAAATCAAGTGATTATTAACTCTTAAAGCGATATGATGTGCTGATACAAATTGTTGATTGTTGTTGGAAGAGAATGTTTAATCTAGGTGATAAAGATGATGGAAAAATACTTCGTAATTCGTACATCAAAATGAAGTTTTTAATATTATAAAGACTGCTCATTCAGATAGATCCAGATAAGAATATAAAATGTAAGTTGTATCTAGCAAGTAAATTCAGTAAAACTTTGGCAAAAGAATTAATTCAAAGGATAAAATAATTTCGTACTGGCTCAAAACTTATATTAGTTTATTCATAAACGTACTAATTCAAAGGTTATACATATGCAATTAATATATTAGATGGTTGAAAAGAGAAAAAATATCTAGACGGCTCTCTATGAACAGTACCAAAGTTATCTTTATGAAATTCAAAGTAGGTAGGGGTTTTATTTTTAATCCATTTTGTAAATGAAAAATATAGAATGAAGTAGGGTTAATGCCTGAGAAATCAGTTTAATACTCAAATCTGATTGGTTAACACAAACGGGGTAGGCGTAGATGTATGAATGACTCCAATAAAACAATTTATAAACAGGTTATTTAGGGAAATAATAGTGGTTGACAGGGGTATTTTGAAAAATGCCATGAAATTTTTCAATTTTTTTACAATCTCTATCTTGATGTAAGTTTGCTTAGTTTTTGTCTTGATAACAGGTTGCTAAGGTATTAGCAATCACTATTGACATTTTTCTTGGAGAACTTGGATAAGAGTCTTGGACTATCTTCTAAAAGTGATGCTGTAATACTATCTGTTTTTATAGTTTTTCAGTTGAATTCTTGTACTGCTTCCTTCTTTCACAGAAATTTTGATATTTCAAAAGGATGGCAGGTCTAAGATGAAGCGTCCATTGATTAATCCAATTTTTGATGTCAAATTACCAAATCTTCTTTTTAAAAATTTCAAATTTTTGTAACTATAATGTAAATTATTCTGTTTTATGATTCTGTCTCAATCAAATATATTCTAACTTCAACGAGATTCTACTTTCATAACCAAATTGTTTCTCGACAAACTCGCATTCTTCCTGACCTCAAGCCTATTACAAAACCCGTTAGATTGGATTTGTATCAGAATAACGCCAATACCAACAAAGTTAAACCCTCAAGTCAGTGAGTCTAGCTACATATCCAATTTTCCTATATTTCTAGGCCTTGTAAATTCAATCTGAAACCACCTACTAGCAAAAGGAATTAGAATCATTTGAATTATCACTCATGTCTTTAGTTAAGCAAGAAGAGATATCTTAATGAACTATTCCTCAGCTATTACAACCAAGGTATTCATCAGAAATTAATGAACAATCAAGACGTCATACTGGAACATCATTTCTATCTGGATGCTTTCAAAAGTTTGAATTCCTCGATGAAATTTAACAAAAAACTATGTCTACGATATTTATTTGATAAAAATATGCGTTTGATTTCATAATAATAATAATAAATAATCAAATTTCATTGGTCATTCAATGTTCTGCAATATAATTGGTCAGTTAATTTTAAGGGGGGAGTTGGTATAGGAATGACTCCAATAAAGCACTCTTCTCTGTCTCATCCTTGTTACAGCATGGTTCAACAAGGTAGCTGGCATCGATTTCGAGTGCATTGGAATCATTATAAAATAACCTTCCTATACATTTTAATCGATCATTAGAACTATGATTTGGGTTACCCTGTTTCTTATGGCGTTATCCTATGTGCGTATCATGTCTAGTGATAGAATAAGTAGGCCTCATCATTTTCACTCAATTTAGTTGGAGTTTCGTATGATACCATGATGGAAATATCCCAGGGCCTCTCATTTATCTTTGAGACTGTGCCGATACCCATGGACTTGTTGGAGTTTACGAATCAGGTTTCATTGAATACGTTTTATCCGATCAAAAATTTCACATTGCTGCCGACATTTAGTGAGTCTCATTTCTGTTTCTCTGACTAACAACTTTAGGATTAATCTAAGAAACGATTTAAACATGAATTTAACCATTTACTTTTCTTATTAATGCACTCGCCTTTGATTAATTTCTTTTGAGTTTACACAAACTAATTTTAATTTTTCAAATTTTAATTCATGATATAAAGGAGAAAATTCAACTCTAAAATTATTTATAATTAGGTTGGGTTTAGGCTCGAGAAATCAGAATAAAAAGTTCAATTTCTAATTCTCGAATCTGATAGGGTGACACAAACGTATAACTAAATTTTATTGGTATGTTATTTTTGGATGCAATGTATGAAACAATAGATAAAATAGACTCTCTTTCGTCAAATACATTCTAATAGATTTTCAAATGCTTAATCTAATTCTGGATATATCATCATTCCTCTGCCAAAAACCAATTGCAACTCATTAACTGTCTCGACCAAAGGAAAAAGTTTTTCCGAAAAACCATCTTATGCAAATTTTTCTCGCCTAAACACTTTTCCACGATCAAGCCTTATACATAAAGGGATATTGCGACCTAATTTTAATATTACCGCTATCATCGATTTCATGCAGTGCTTAATTCCTCAAGTAAAATGTACCTAACCTCTCATGACTCTAACAACTCGCCTATCGTCTTCTAAAATTTCTCATAACTCATTCAAGACTATGTATGATAAATGCACTCAGTTTTGGATCACATGGTCTAATCCCTTAACAAAAGGAAGATACACATATTTTGAAGAATGAACAAACCAAAACTCCATTGAAACGACTTCAAACATGCTTCAAAGATAGCAAAATTTCTGTTCAAATCCCCGCATAAATAAATCCTGATTCCTCTATTCTCAATCTTGAATACCAAATCCTCACTTAACTCATTATTTTACATTATTCTCATTACTGAAGGATGGCTGATACCAATTATCAAACAGAAAGAGAAGTGAACTTTTATAAATTATTGATTTAGCAAGTGGTTAATATCAGGTATTTTCGTGTTTGATTTTTCTACTGGTCATTAGATTGGTTTTGAGGTTTATTTAATTTTGAATGGTTTTTCAGATCTGGCCCAATAGGAATGCTAAGGTTTTTAGATAAATTTGAAGAGAGTTCAGGAGGTTACCACTGAAGAAAGTACCAATTCTCAATCTACTTTTTCTTATTTATTATAATTTATTTCAATTATTATGATATAAATATCTTTATAACTACAAAATATTTTCTAAGATAGAGTTACGTTAGAGCATACATCTTATAACAAGCTTCACTTACATGATCGTTTTCTTCAACTGACGTTGCCGAAATTCTAATCTTCAAAGCACTAGAGATTCCTTGGCTGAGTTTGATGCTAATCCTTAGTTATAATACCCCAACAGTCAATCGTAATTCTGAACTCAACATAGCCAATTGCAAATAAACCCCTCTGCTGCGATTTTAGCAGGCCACGGTAAATCTCCTATATGATTCAGTTAGATTCCTCTATCTTCGTCTATGCTTATTTTAAACCAACCTCTTCCAAATAGCTGATTGCTCTTGGAGAAAATCAACGTACTTAGACCTCCTATCACTCTTCAAAGATTCCAAATTCAGACCATCAGCCTCTATTCTTAACACTGGACCCACAGTCCAAAAATAGTCAATTCCACGCGCTGCATATGGTTACGTCGTTACGCCAATTTAGGCAACTCTACCTCTCATCAAATTCAAATTCTACTACAACAAATTCAATAAAAGATGATAGTAACAACAAACTCTTGAGGGTATGGTAAAACTTGAATGGTTAGCGAATAAGACGCAATCTAAAAAATATATCAGCTGAGTGTTCAACCCTTCATGTCCCATTGTTCCACCAGTGGAACCCAATACTTTCTTGAGCGATAATTTGAACTGAAAGAGTCTTTAAATACATGTTTCACCCCTCATTATAAAAGTAATTTAAGCTACAAAATTATGTATAATTCATAAAGATAGCTTTTCACTGATGCCAACCAGAGTTACTTAAAGAAGGATGATTTTTTGAAAATGTAGTCAAATATTAAAAAAAATATTTAGATCGTTTTTGCTAAGGCCTGAGGAAAAAATAGAATAACTGGTCCTGCCGTGTTAATTCATGGTAAAATCAAGAAACGTTATGACGAGAATAACAACGAAGCTCAGAATTTGATTGAAGATGAAGAATAAATGACAATGTAGACAATTATTCAAAATCATATAAATGATCTCTATATCAGGAACCCTGATGTATATTAGATCATAAAATTAACCTATTTTTGGATTTATATTTTGACAATTTTATAATATACGTTTAATTATAATTGATAATATTTTCACCTTATAAGGTTTATACTCTATATGACTAGTAGTAATCATCAGAAAATTCAGCCAAATCGATCATTTATTTTTATACAGTATAAATTTTATACCACTACGTTTGAATTTGAATTTTAGCATGAGATGAATTAAAAACAAAATTCGTCAAGATTATGCACATTGACACATTGGCTGAGGAACATGATATGCCACCTTTTATGATTGAACTTATTCATCTGATTTATAAGCTTCAAATTCTTCTTGAGGAATTGATTGAAATATTTTGTAGAGACTTTAAAAAGTTTGTTGTTGCCGAGTTGTTTGGCCAACTTGAGCATGACTTACTGAATCATTTATGTCATCAACCAGGGAGAATAGACGAATTCATGTCTAAACAGAGGGTGGATTTCAGGCCAGCTGATGTAAGGATTTTCTCAGTTCTACAATGTGCTCACGGTTTCTGTCAAGAAAGGCATAACCACCCGGACGGACTCTTTCATATTGACATATGGAGTTGCTACAAGAGACATTTGGATGGACATGACTTTACTCAAAGTCTTCTTGGCGATATCTACAGAGAAGACTTTGATTTTCCTGCTTTTACAGATAAATATGACCCCTTGGTTGAAACTGAAGCCTGGCAGGGTGCCAAATTAACTGAACTCATCTTTTTGATTAGAAAGGAAGGTGAGTTGATTGCTCTTTACATGAACGAACATCCCAAGTTTAGAGTCACTGAGAAGTTGGACTTGGCGCTAGGATGCAAAAAAATTTTGTACTTGACAAGCTTACACCATCAAGCTCATCACAATTTTTTCTGTCGTAATAAATTCCAGGATTTGACCTCCAGCAAACATAGTGAATTTTTGAATAAATTCAAAGGAGAGGTTAAAGAGTGTGATCAAGATTTCTTGAAATTGCATCAAATTTTTCATAAGTGTGAGTATTCTGTTGCCGAGTTTTTAAAATTTATTTTGGAGAATTTGAAGGAACTTTTCGAAGGATTTTCCTCTCTGTTGCTATCTGATTATTTTCTAATTGGAGATAACCAACTTGAGTTGATGCTTCAAGTTATGTACCAGGAAAATATTCACAAGTCTGTAGTTAGGCATGAAGAGGTGGATTTATCAAGACACTTTCATTTAGATACTACTGAAAGTATTGACTTATCCTTGAAATATAATAAAAGATTGTGTTTAAAATACCATTGTCAAGAATACATGCTATCCAAGACATGTTGAAAGTAAAAGATAAATTCTATTGTTAATATTCCTGGAATCCTATCTTTTATAATTACATCGTAAATGATTCTATTATATGATTCCGTGGTAGTTCTGAATGAATTTACGTAGGGAATTAATTATAAATAAACAAGCCGAACGTTATGATTAGGGTGGAAAATAAATGGAATAAAATATTGAAAAATATCGCAAAAATATCTTAAAAATGGCAAATAAATCGCAATTTTATTTTTGAAAATGGAAAAATGGAGGGAAATTTTAGTACGAAATACAAGTTTCTTTTTTTGAATGTTTAATTCTTATCATGAAAATACACTTTAGTTTTGAAAAATATTTTTCAACATAAGCTGAAATCGGCTTCCAACTCAACGAAAGATTGTACTCCATAGTACTAATATTTTCATCTTCCATTACATTTTTTGAATTTTTTTCGATTTCGCTGGCTTTTCAAGTATCCTTTTAAAGGATCTTCTTTATATCGAGATTCTGCACGATTTCAATTCCTTTCCTTAATGAACTTTTATAATTCTTCATTTTTTATTCAATAGTTTTTAATAGCTTCAAGCTGAAGCCTTCAACCCATTTTGTAGTGAACGGAGTTGGAGGCCTTTTCAAATCTGAGAGGAGATCTCTGCGTGATTCTCTGCCTTGACAGAGCCTAGGTAAGATATTAATAGGAGAAGATGGGAAACCGAGACAAAAGAGGACACAAAAGGATTGGAAAAAATGGAAACTTAAGATTAAAATCGCAAAATTATCTAGGAAACTAAAAGGTGTATTTGATATTTTTTTTAAAAAGCACAGTTGATTATCAAAAATCGAAAAATCGCAAATTTTCCACCCTAGTTATGATTAATAATAAAATTGTAGTGTCAATTAGAATCAAGGTAGATTAAATCTGTCTCAAGTCTTATCTGATTCCATCGAAGCAATTTGAGGTGTTGAAAGGAAAATTATTGCTAAATATTTAAAGATTTACGATCAAAGATGAAAAGAAATGCGTCGTTAGATTCCGAGAAAAATGAACTTTAAAATTTATTTGCTTCAATGATACAAGGAGGTGATTTACCTGTCTACATTTACCATGGGGTTAATCAAATTGGAATAGTTCAGAAACCAAGAAGAGGACACCATAAAAAACATCAAGATTTATATTCCATGTTTACACTTAAAGAGGCCCATGCTCTCGCTAGGGAACATAATGCAATAGACATTCTCATTGAAATAATAACCCTATTATACCGGGTGGAAGTGGACATTTTGGCCCTGATAGAAATTTTCAAGAGTAACTACAAGAAATACGTTCTCGGCGAGTTCTTCGGCCAACTCGAACACGACATACTAAACCATTTGTGTCATGAACCGCAGAGGATAGATGAGTTCATGGCTAAAAAGGAGGGTTCAGCATTTCATCTATTCGACAGTAGAGTCTTTTCACTGCTGGAAGGCGTACATGAAGCCTTTGCCGAAGTAAAACATGCTCCCTTAGGACTCTATCATAGGGGAAGATGGAGTTGTTATCTGAGGGAGCTGGATGGCTTTGGATTCACTCAAGATCTCCTCTACGATATTTATGATGAGGGTTTGATTTTTCTAGGCTTTGAGATTAAATATGAGCAATTGGTCAAGACTGAAGAGTGGAGAGATGCGAACCTACTGGAACTAATCTTTCTAATCAGGAATAATGTCGAGGCTATAGCTTATATTATGAAATACTTTCCCAGGTTAGGTGATGCTAATGAGTCGGAATTAGTTGAAGGCTGTAAAAAGATCTTTTTTCTCCTCGATCAACACCATAAAGCTCACCACAAATGCGTCCTTATGCCAAAGTTAACCGATTGTGACAAGAGCAAATATTTCCGGAAGATTTACAATCATTTTCACACTTGTGTCTACTCTGTGAATGAGTTCATCAACTTGGTCGAAGCGTTGATCGAATCAGTATTAGACGAGCTAACTGAATCAGTAATGGGTCAATACTTTTCAATTGGCTATCAAGATCTTGACGAATTATTCCTCAGCTATTACAATCAAGGCATTCACCAGAAATTAATGAACAATCAAGATGTCAAACTGGAACATCAATTCTATCTGGATGCTTTCAAAAGTTTGAATTCCTCGATGAAATTCAACAAAAAACTATGTCTTCGATATTTATTGGATAAAAATATGCGTTTGATGAGTAAAATTGAGTGAATTTTAATAAAATTTATGTCTAGCACTTGTTTTTTCATTAGTGTAAAAGAAATAATCAAATTTCATTGGTCATTCAATGTTCTGCAATATAATTGGTCAGTTAATTTTAAGGGGGGAGTTGGTATAGGAATGACTCCAATAAAGCACTCTTCTCTGTCTCATCCTTGTTACAGCATGGTTCAACAAGGTAGCTGGCATCGATTTCAAGTGCATTGGAATCATTATAAAATAACCCCCTCTCCGATATAAATCTCATAATAGTTATGACTTGGGTTACCCTATTTTTTATGGCGTTATCCTGTCTGCATATCATGTCGAGTGACAGGATAAGTAAGCTCATTATTTTCACTCAATGTAGTTGGAGTTTCGTATGATACCATGATGGAAATATCCCAGGGCCTCTCATTTATCTTTGAGACTGTGCCGATACCCATGGACTTGTTGGAGTTTACGAATCAGGTTTCATTGAATACATTTTATCCAATCAAAAATTTCACATTGCTGCCGACATTTAGTGAGTCTCATTTCTGTTTCGCTGACTAACAACTTTAGGATTAATCTAAGAAACGATTTCAAATATGAATTTAACCATCTGCTTTTCTTATCATTTTTTTATCATTTAATCCATGATTTAAAGGAGAAAATTCAACTCTAAAATTATTTATAATTAGGCTGGGTTCAGGCTTGAGAAATCAGAATAAATAGTTCAATTCCTAATACTTCAATCTGAGTGGTAGACGTACAAGTGAATTTTATTGGTCTGTTATTTTTGGATGTAATAAATAATACAATATTTAAAATAAACTCTCTTTCGTTATGGATTCTAATCGATAGTTTATTGCCTAATCTAATTCTGGATAAATCATCATTCCTCTATCAAAAACTAATTGCAACTCATAAAACGTCTCCACCAAAGGAAAATACTGATGATAAATACTCACAGTTTTGGATTCTCCAAGTCTAAATCCTTAACAAAAGGAAGACACACAATTCAACACATAAACCAAACCAAACTCAATTGAAACGACTTCAACATCCAACCATGTTTCAACGATAGCAAAATTTCTGCTCAAATCTCCGCAGAAATAAATCCTGATTCCTCCAGTCTCAACCTTGAATACCAAATCCTTATTTAACCTTCGCTCTGGAAATCAGAATACTTACAAGTATGGCAAGTGGTATCGTTTCCGACATCAACATTTAAAAACTATATAAAAATTTCCAAAATGAAAGAAGTTTATTGAAATTTCTTATAAATTGTTAGATTATTTTCAACTTACGCTGCCGAAATTCTAATCTTCTAAGCACTAAAGATTCCCTGTCTGAGTTTGATGCTAATCTTTAGTTATAATTCCCCATCTTCGAATCGTAAATCTGAACTTAACATAGCCAATTGCATACAGAGGCACTCAAATAAACTCCTCTGCTGCGATTTAAAATACTATCATCAAAAGTACATGCTAGCTAAGTCATGTTGAAAAATAAAAAAATAAACACCATTGTTGATATTCCTAGAATTCTATTGTTTTTAATTATAATTATACAGTAACTAGCTGATCCGAACCCGCTACGGAGTGATTCCTGTAATTTGAAAAAGCTTTTATTTTTGTATGAAGACGAAGAAATTGAAGCTTAGATTGGACCAATGAGAAACAAGCGTACGTGTTAAAAATGAAGCCATCTGATTGGTCAGCCACTTATTCGGGTCTGATCGAGATTACGGCCCATCGTAAATTATTCTGTTATGGGCTCGTAAAAAGAGTAGAGTTTCCAAAAAATTAACGCTGATTTCATGATGCCCGTTAACAATGATGATGAGTCAAGTTCGCCACAAAGGGAGATGTCTATCGAGATTTTTGTTTCAATACAGGACAAAGTGGAGGACCAAGCTATCAAAAGTCTCATCAAGATGCCTTTTCAGAGTCAAGCTGAAAGATTTGTTCGAAGAAAGATTCAATATTTGTAAGAAAAATAAAATCCTGCATTCAATGTTTAAAGAAATATTTTACATTTCCAAGTTTCGTTGTGCCATCAGCACACAATGCCTTTGTGAAAAGGATGATCCAAACAACTGGTCTACTGTTGAAATTATTAAAGCCCTCATTAAAATACAATTAATCAGACTGGTTTTTATCTATGTCTAGTTGAACTTTTTTAATTGCTAAAAGAATTTGAGAAAATCGAAGAGAAATGAGTCATTCAGATCAGATAGTCTAAAGAATATCAAAAAGAAAAAGAATCATTTGAATTACCACTCATGTCTGATGATATTAATCTTTATGCATATCCTGGAGCCAAGAAGTTGAAGAAATGGATTCATCTATTTGGAAATACCGATTGCATGAAGTGCCGGAAATATTTCACCTAACTGAAAGTCTTGTCGAGGATCTATACAACGGCGGCTTACCTTATCCTGATTTTGAAGAGAAATATGAATCGTTGGTTGAAACTGAAGCTTGGGAGGGTGTCAATGTAATTCAACTCATTTCTTTAATTAAAAATCAAGTTGGGGTGATTTCTTATTGCATGGGCAAACATCCCAAGTTTTTTAAATCTGAGGACTCAGGCTTAGCGCTAGGATGTGAAAAGATTTTCTTTTTGATAAACTTACATCATCAAGTTTACCATCAGCATAAATGTGCTAATTAATTCCCGAATTTGAACACTATTGAACATGATAAAGGTTTCTTGAGAGTGCATCAAGCGTTTCATAGATGCAGTGTTTCAGTTCCCAATTTTATTCAACATATTCTCGACTTATTTAAGGAACTTTTCGAAAAATTTTCAGCTACATTTATTCATGACTATTTTCAAATTGGCGACAATCAACTCGAGGATATGCTTCAAAATACGTACCAAGAACAAATTCACAATTCTGTAGTTAGGCAAGAAGAGGTGGATTTATCAAGACACTTTCATTCAGATACTTCTAAAAGTATTGACTTATGTTTTAGTAATTTTTAATATTCCTGGGATTCTTTTGTTTTAATAAAGAAAGAAGATGATGCCAGTTATTTCACAAATAAGGCATTTATTTCGGGCATACTCATCAGTGTGATACATGCCATATAAGTACAAATTGCGAAACATTAAATCAGATAATCATTGGCTCATAGCTCTTTTAACTTTGGTTGGTCAATCCCTCTTTTCAGGGTGGACCAATTCTTTTTTTTATAATTCATATAAAGAGAGAATGATAATTATAATTAGAAATTACAGTTATGAGAAATTTGATAAAAGGTTAATAATAGGTAATTGTAATTTTCCATTTTATGAACTTTTGGGAGTCCATAGAGTCTGTTGCTTCTACTGTTCGTACACCTTAGTTTTAGGAAGGTATCTTTATGTGCTTGTTCTGAAGCATTGTTTTCAATTCCTCATTTTCTTTACTTTCGAAGATACCAGGTTTGTGTTCTGTCAGCTTCGTTTTCGTCTTTTGAACTTTTGTTTTGATTATATGTAACGTAAATGATTCTGTTATATGTTTCCGTGATAGGTCTGAATGAATCAATACCTGGTTCACAATATAAACAACAGATTAATACAAATCATACTGTTCTTTTGGCGTATATTCGAACACCACAGCATTCCATATAAGTCTATAGACGATCAAAATTGAAACCAATCTCAGATTACCTATGAAAAAAATTTTAATTCTATCATCTGTTTTTCTTTTTAATAATCTTGGCATTGATTTTATGATGATGTTTTTTTAAATTTTCATAATCTTCTTAAATTTTTTCTAGAAAAATTGGGAATATTCAAAGGGCTAATCATCATATCCTCGATTGCTGACAACTTTCAAGGTTTGTTTATCTAATTTAAACTCCAGTGAGCAAAGTTTATATGGTGTAATTGAAGTTAATTTAGATCAAGTTTGATCCACGCCTCAAAAAACTAGACCTCACCTAGTGATTTTGGGGTTGGGGTTCATGACTTGTTGTTAAACAAAATTTTCATTCAGTGGTGAAAAAGAGTAAAATTGCTTCTTTTAGATGACAACTATCGTGGTTTATTGCAAGAATTACTTCGAAACGGTCCAATAGAAGATGAAGCATTCACCCTGGACCTTGTTAAAGATGTTTTATTGAAGAATGACAACGCCATCAACATTTATCTTCAGACAATGCTCTCTTTCATGGACCCAATGAACAATTCCGAGACGTCTTCTGCAACGGAACTATTCAATTTTTATCAGCAACAGCTTTTGGAATCCCTGATATCTGAGAGGCATTCCCGGGATAGGTTTGAGATATTTCTCAACCCGTCATCATGCCGAGAGATAAGAAAGGTATCTTTTTTCTTGGATAAGCTCAAGGCTAACCTGGTTGAGTCTTCAAGGTGTTACAACTCGAATTATTATGTCATTAACTCAATCAAGAGACATACCAAGCCGCAGGAGTTAATAATGAATAAAATGGACTCAAACATGTTCCTAATCCATGACTTTACAAGCCTTGTTAATATAGCTGTATCACAATATGTTAAAGAATTCGATGTCGACGGTTACAAGAATATCTACATTATTTATGAGCAAAGTTTTGAGAGTAAGCACTTCCTTAGTTAACTTCTTTTCAAAAATGTAAAATTTTAAGCTGTATTGTGAAAATGAGTAAATTTTTTTCCCTTTTCATGCAGCAGGAAAAAACTCATTTTTCTCCATTTCGATCTGAAAAATATCTCAAATGAAAGATCATTTAAAATAACATATTCTAGATTCAATTTTCGACGAAATTATCTTATAATTTCCTTGCAGTGCGAGCCCAAAAATCAATGTCTTTTTAATATATTTCTTATGTCCAAACGGGTAAATGAGACAAAATTTACACCGGACCAATGAAATCTAAGATTAAAATTGGTATTTTATAATATATTTGTTCGTGTATTTCGCACTCCCGGAATCAAATGTTCACTGAGTTTTGGATCCGGCTGTATCAAATCCTTTCTAATAAAACTATATTGGAAAGCGTTCTTAACCCTAGAAATTGCCCATTTCTTTTTAAGAACACTGCAAATAGGTTGCCAAAAAAACCGTTCTAAATATTTGGTTATATTTTCAATAAATCACCCCTCTTTAAGAAACTTTTATTAGAAGAAGAATCTTTGAGAATTACACACATTTTTGTAACTTAATAAATTCAAATAATTCCAAAAAAATAAATTGTCTATAATGTTGTTCGCTTGCTACCTGACCAATGTGGTCTTTTGGTTTGTATTGATCTGCGTGTAGAAAAAGAAATGAAAGGAAAAGGTGTAGTATTTCTTTAAAAAATAAGGATTATTAGAGTAATAATTCATCGCTTGAAAGAAAATCAAAATTAAGATTAGAATAAAAAAACATTTTAATTACCCTGATAAAAACAGGCGAACAGGTCCCTAGAGAACTATTAGGTTCAAATTTGCGATTCCAAAAATCACCCCGAGAATATCTGTACCAACTTAAGTCATACATGAAAAACTTTGAGCAGTGTCAAGACTGATTTAGAATCATTCTCATAAAGAATTTTGATCAGTTTCGTGCCAATAATAGCATTCGACATCTGCTATAGAAAAAAAATTAATTTTACTTCGAGGGATGAATTATATATTATCAGAATTATTGCTCTGATACTACACCCCTCTCTCCCCCTTCCTTTTCTACAGATAGACCAATCCAAGCCAGAAAATAACATTGGTCAGGTAGCAAGCTAACAACGTTATAGCCAATCTATGCCGAACAGCTTCCTAGAGAACTACTTGGTTCAAAATTGTATTAGGTGTTATTTCTACTCAACAGCTCATGCATACCTGTTGATGAAGGAATTCTACCCGTTTTCGCTGAGATTAATCAACTTCTCGCTATCAAAAGATGTCAGCAAAATATTAAAAAGTAATGTCGGGAAAAATTTACAAACCTTCTTCATTTTCTTCTTGGAAGAGAATGAAAAATTGCCCGAGAAGATGAGTGATATTCTCGAATTGTTCTGCCGAGCCTACTTGATTCGTAGAACGTATAATATTATTCCATTAACTCTGGTGAGTACAATATTCTATTTGCCAGTTTTCTTGGCCCATACATTGAAGAACAGAATAGATCCTTTTTCGATACGTAAACAAAATGTTAAACTATAGAGGTCTAGAACAGCTGCCTCTTATTTTTTCCCAGATATTAATTCGAGCGAAATGAAAACGAATATTTAAATATAAAGGTTTATTCTATACACTAAGAAAATAAGAAAATTTGGTTCGCATTCCTCGCCTGGTAAAAGCAGGTAACATGAGTAGGATTCTAAAAAATCTTTGACAAATTGGAATTCTTGATGAATAAATCGAGATTTCTGTAAAAATCATAGATTACCAACTTCATATCAATTAGCTTTACATACTGCAAGACCTTTATGTTCAGTTCTTTAGACAGCATGTAAGAAGATGGAAAGAATTCAATATCTTTATCTACGCTCCTGTCTTGGCCCTAACTCTGAAGAAACTCTTAGAATAGCTCCGAAGAATTGCAGCCACAGCATCCCCTTCTATTCCTCAATCAAGATATAACTTTAGATAAGGGAAAGGGGTTTCCATCTTGTTTCATACCATACTCCCCTTGAGAGCCAGATTACAGATCAATTTTATCTTATTCAATTTATCCTGGATTACTCCGTTTCAGATAAACCTTGATGATGTAATCAGGCCGTTTGATAACTCCAATGCCAACTTCACTCGCATCTCAATGATCAATACTTTTCCCCATGTTGACGGAGAGTTTATCACGCTAAAGAGTCGTCATGTTAACTACATGATTGCCTATTTTGAGGCGGTCGAAAGTCTTTTATTAGATGGCCTCACTTCAGTCGGAAATTTATACAAAAAGTTTTCGGTTGAATTCACCCTTGAAAACCAATCGAAATACTCGGTAAGTTTCTTTTTTATGTAAACAATCTGATGCAAACTAATAATTTTTTAATACTAAAGGTTCAGAAAAAGAAGCTTAGATTTGACCAATAAGAACTTACGACAAAAATGAAGCCACCTTATTGGTCAGGCACTTTTTCGATTCTAATTAAAATAACAGATAGTTTATGGGGTTATCTATCACTGGTTTAAATTTTATGAAAATCGGACCTTCATGGAAAATCTATACTTTTTTTTTAATTCTATAAATTTTAATCCCCCTATCTTCTATATAAATCTTTAGTTGGGTCTTTACAACAGTTCTAACGGATCGAATTCCCGAATATTCATGAATAATTGGTCTTCCTTCGAAAGGTTACATTCGATCAATTTGCTCGGTGAGCCAAAAGGACACCTGGAGGGGATATGTCAGAGTGTTGTGGAGAAAATGGAATTTTCAACTATCCGATATAGACTCAAAAATATTCCATATACTATTGATAACAGTTCCTTTACAGAGCAGTTTGTGAAGAGAGTTAGTTTTTGATATATCCATCTTGTTGTTACTCAGAATGACTCACTCTATAGTAGAGAAAAACATATTTCTTCTCTCCGAACATTTTATTTGATTTTGACAATAGATTCTCTCTGTAATCGCCGTTTTCCAAAACCAAACTTTAAAGTTCTGATCCCTAAAATCCTTAAATTGACCAATTTTTTCAGAGTGCATTCAGAATATATTCAATGTTAATTTAAAAATTCAAAATTTATCATTTCTCGTAGTAAAATTCATTGAAAAATGGTGGCTTAAAGTTAACTTTGACCACTAGATTAGAACACCCAGATATATATATGAAAAGACATTCAAAATTAGGTCTTGTTGGAATTCTGGCCTAGTGGCTAGAAGGGTTGCTTGATAGCGTCGTTTCAACTTCAGTCTATAATGGGTACTAAATGAGTCTCAAATTTAACTTTTTTGTTTAAATTTTCATGTGAATTTCGCGCCAGATTCGTTCCGATTTTGAAGGATCTCAAATATAATAGTAGTTATCAGGAAATATGGCTTAATTCAAAACTACTGTTTCTGTTAATAGAACGCGGACTTTTCTTGCTTCCCTGTTGAGATGAGTCAGTCTTTCAATGAAACCCACGTGACAAGCATCATGATCGATGTTGACCTCTTTGTTGTCCACCAGAAGAAGGATTCCAAAACCAAAGAAAAAATTAACATGATCTTCTCGGCCTTTGATCCGCCCACATGGATCACAATTACGATCAGCTTCATGGTACTCATTGGTAATTTTCATTTTGTCTTAATTTATCATACAGCTATAGTTGGATCAATAACTAATTTTAAAGAATATTTTCACCTGCATAACGGCTTTTGGTAAAGTTAATAATTGATTTTAGTCGGAGTTTATCACAAATAAGAGTAACAGACCAAAATTATCAAAAAATTAAACTCATTAAAGATAAATTTAGTTGTCGATACAATAGGATTTTGAATTCATTCATGAAAAAAAAGTTATTGCTCCAATAAAAATGATACGAATCAAGTATTCTGATTGGTTTGAAAAATAATAAATTCGAGATTAATTATCTCACTTTATTATTCTCTAGTATTATGGCTATTTCTGGTGTCGTATTGCAATGAATTCATTGCCTTTGACCACCCTCCTCAGGCCTCTAGAAGTAAGAGAAGCTCAAGGAAACAAACGACAAAGAAGCGTCAAGTCCTCATGGACCTATTTATAAGTCAGATTCAACTGGTCACCGATCGGTTAATGTGGATCCTGACCATGTTTTTATTTCTTCGTCCCCCGATCAGAGTGAGGAAAGTGTCTGGTGCGCTATTCCTGTTGAGCTTACAGTTCTTCACATTGATGCTGTTATTGACGTTTGGCGCAAAGTTGCTAGACAACTTTTTCATTGGATATCAATACGACTGGCGTGTATTCCCAGCCCAACGGGTGTACATCTTTTACAAGTTGGACAAGGACCTCGGCTACTACCATCATTTCGACGGGGAAATACAAAGCCAACTCAAATCGGAAAACATTCTCAACACTGTGGAAGAGATCATTGAGACGCTAAAGAACAATGAAAACTCAGTGGCCGTCCTGAGTAAAATATTCAAAGATTGGATTGTCACGAGGAACCCAGAATTGACAGCGTGGCTAGAACCGATTCACTCATGTTCAGCATCGTTTTTAATAAATAAAAGTTGGAAGCTATTCAGCTGGACTGAGAGTAAATTGGAAAATAAGAATATTGTTGATGATTTAAACCAGGTTTTTTCCATGTGAGTGTGTATCTTGAATTTCATTGACCAATTATATGACTCTTGATTTTAAATAGTTAACGAAATATTGTTGTTTCTTTCTAGTATTTCAGTGCCAATAAATAAACTCAAGGAGGCTCCAGCAATTACGCGAATAACACTTCGAGAAAGTGGCATAATATTCGTTATATTCTTTGTATTCGTCTTTCTTGCTGGGATCATGTTTTCATTTGAGGTAATTCTCGATAAATATCAAGTCAATCAGGACAAGATTAAGCATAAGCGACTTTTGTTCGGATCAAATTATCCAGCAAAAATCACTCAGATAAGGTATGTAGATATTTTAATGAAAAGGGATGTCTCTAAATGTGAATTTATAACTTAGAGATGGTGGAGTATGGATAAAACTAATCCGGATCAGGGAAAGTATTCATTATATACCGGCATCATTATTATTCTACGATCAAAATGTCGAGAGATTTGAGGTAAAATCTCAATTTTCAGTCGGTCAAAGTGTTGAAGTCAAATACTTTGGTTACTTGGAAGATGAAAGAGTACATTTGTTTCGCTTACAAAGATGAGGAATTAATCAATAATATCATTATTTTATAAATCCATTTACTGATGAGTAGATGGCAATACACAAAATATGAAAAATTCCTAATTAAATTTTAATATAATTAAATTATAATAATAATTATATAATTATTAAATAATTTCACAAAGTTACAAATAAACAACACATTATTGAAGTATATTTGTTTTAAAACAAAATCAACTTCGACAATTTAATATTGAAATTAAAATTCTAATGTCATCGTATGATGCTGAGTTCTCTAGGATTAAAAAGCTACCGGAAAATGTCTACAATAAAATAGCTGCTGGTGAGGTTATCCAGCGTCCTTCAAATGGTATTAAAGAGCTCATTGAAAACAGTGTTGATGCAAAATCAACAAATATTCATATTATCGTCCAAGATTGTGGCTATCAACGAATTCAAGTGAACGATAATGGCAAAGGAATTCATAAGGATGATCTAGGCTTGCTATGCGAACGTTTTGCTACGAGTAAAATTGGCAATTTTAACGATTTAACAAATCTCGATACCTTCGGATTCAGAGGTGAGGCCTTAGCTAGTTTGAGTCATGTTAGCCAGTTAACTGTGATCACTAGACGAATAACTGACGAATGCTCATATAAAATGGAGTATTGCGACTCAAAGCCTCTGAATGATGAGCCGATTCCGTGTGCCGGGAATTTTGGGACATCGATAATTATAGAAAACCTGTTCTACAACATACCCATCAGACAAGCTCAGAATAAGGCCAAACGAGAAGAGCTCCACAAAATTATCGATGTTGTCCGCAAGTATTCCATCCATTTGGCTGGGAAAGTTTCCTTCACCTTGTCAAATCAGTCGGCAAAATCAACCTCTTCGTGTGAGGTGAAGACACAAACTGGCTGGACTAATCTTGACGCCATAAAGAACATCTTTGGATTAAAGATAAGTAAGGATCTTGTTCCGATTGAGTCGGATGAATTTCTCAAGAATAGCTTCATCAAGAAGGACTTGGATATTCGGACTACACTGGACGTCTTGAATGTCAAGTTTCATTCCCTCTTCACAAATCCCACCACAATAACCTCAGGTCTAACAAATGTCAAGATTAACTTGGTCCTTTTTATAAATAATCGTCTTGTCGAATGCTCCACCATTAAAGGGGCTATAGAATCGGCATATTCGCAAATTCTACCCCAACTCAATGGAAAAATGCATAGCTCGAATCCGAATCCTCAGAAAATCTTTGTCTACATGGCAATGTACCTGCCTAACCAGACTGTCGATCATAATGTTCATCCAACAAAATCGGAAGTAAAATTTGGCCATGAAGAGGAAATCTCATCAGGAATCGGATGTATGGTCAAGGAAGGCTTATTAAAGTATTGCTCAGACTATCGCCTGCCCCTATTGCGAGATGTTCAAATGGATCTATCTGGTAATAAGCTTGACGAAAGCGTTGCATCAGAGAAGAATTCCAGCCCCTTGGTTAATAAATCATTTGTTCGCAATGACCACAAGATCGTCAAGTTGGATATTTTCAAAAAGAATGTTTTTAGCATTGGCCAGGCAACAAAGGCTTCCACCTCATCCGGTGCACTTCCATTCTACAAGAAGAAAACAAATAAAGACTCAATAATCAGCTATATAAACAAGCCTTTGAGTTCGAATGTTGAGCCGAAGACGAATAGAGTGGCGGAGAAAGTTGAAAAGAAAATCGATTTAACATTTTCCGACATTGACGATACAAGGAACGATGAATCAGAATTGATGAATGATACGGAAAAATCGATAAACCTCTCTCTATCTGAATCAGCTTGTGTAAGTGCTAACAAATCGATTCAACCTCTTGATACATTCCCGAGTTTCTCCAGTCCACGTAAATATCGCAAGGTTGAACTTGACAGTGTTATTACCCTGCGCAAGGAAATCGTCCAATCAACCAGTGAAAAAATTATGAAAGTCTTTTCGGAATTAATTTTTGTCGGATTCTGTAAAAGGGTGAGCCTTTGTCTATTTCAGTCATCAGAGAATCTCTTGCTCATAAAAATGGTCCCAGTTTTCAAAGATTTAGTCTATCAAATTTGTGTAAGGAATTTTGCCAACTTTGGCCAATTCCAATTCAAACAGCCCATCCTACTAGAGACCCTGATCGAGGAAAAAGAGAACAAGATTGAAATTGTTGAAAAATTATTCATATTTAAAGAACTTCTCTGGGATTATTATTCATTGAAAATATTAAAGTTCCAAGGAAACGTCTATCTTCAATCATTTCCAATGATTCTGAATAAGTAAGCAAAATTGGTTAATTCATTTCCACCCCTTTTTCACTTCAGCTGTGAGCCCAGCTTTAAGGATTTGCCGAAATTCATCACTGAACTGAGTAGAGTTGATTTTGAAGATGAAGCCAAGTGTCTCAGAAAAATTTGCATTTTGATCAGTGACCTGTATGCAGCACAACTGAAGGAATCTGATAATGACGATAAAAGTGCTGCTAGCAGGGACATTATTCAACACGTTATATTTCCCATGATTAGAAACAATGTAATCTTTCATCCAAACAAGTCGTTACTCGACAATCTGGACATTATGACACTCACAAGGCTACCAACGTTGTACAAAATTTTTGAAAGATGTTAGATTCTCTTTTACTTCAAAGTTATTGTTCTTTTCTTTATTTGAATAATGATAAAAAAATAATCTTTTCATAAATTGTTACGTGTAAATAAAAATTCATTAAATATATGATAAGCAAATGATTAAATTCGGGTGGTGCAATTGACAGTGCTGCATGGATAATTTTACCTTCAATCGACGTGAATGGACTTTGTTAAACTGCTAGATCCATCATTCGGCAATAAAGCAACAAGTGAAACAATTCCAGTTAGCATAATAAATGTTATTACTGGAGTTAATAGGCTCCATCTTGGCCACAAGGCAACATTGAACATGAGAAAGCTAAACACAAAACAGCCGGTAGCCAATGGAATTAAATGAGGATAACGATATTCCCAATCCTCTGTGCAAATCTTTCGGTAATAGGTCACATAGCAAATCAAAAATATTCCTATAGTGATGACAACAAACAAGAGGAGGAAGGCAATATTCAAATAAAATCGAGATATATCCTGATCGTAAATAAGAGTGGTAGGAATATCCAAGTAATATGAGAGGGCAAGAGATCCAAAAGCAGTGACAATATTAGTTAAGGTACTAGCGTAATCATTTTTCTCCCTCTCCCTTATCTCCTTAAGCAGTTCTCTATTATCCGAACTCATTTGAATACTTTATCCTTTAAAACAAAAATAATTTTATACACGCGCCAGAGTGAAAAGTTTGTCTGAGAAATTATGAAACCATAATAACAATAATTAAATTATTATAATTTGCTCGATAGGAATATTAAATGGCCAAGAAAAAAAGTACCAATAAACCGCCACCAAAGAAGAAAATTCTTGAGAAGCTACCCATAGAGTTTGATTGTCCATTCTGTTGCCAAGAGAAATCCTGTTTTGTTGAAATGTAAGCAGTTGTTGCAATATTTTCCCTTAATTTTAGAAATAAGACCACAAGGAGAGCTATGATCAAGTGTAAGAGATGTGATTGCTCATATGCGACAACAACTACGCCCCTAACCGAGCCAATAGACGTATATGTTGATTGGATTGATGCGTGTGAAGAAGCCAACACCTTCTAAATTATTTGGCACTACAAAGATCATGTGTTATTATTTACCCTTTGACTTTATTTGTTAAAAACAATTTTAATCATTTTAAAATAATATAAAATGTATTTATCTTCACTCAAATGTCAATAATTATATAAATTTCCGTTTGTCCTGTTGGCATCTGATTTATCTGCATATTGGAGTATGTTATTGCTTTAACATCAGTTCCGCAGCCCATCTTTTCCCGATCATAGGCTTCTCCAAACCCTCGGGATATGATATGGAATTTTTCTTCAGATCCTGTTTTCTTCTCAAATTTATCAATTACTATTCTTTTTGGAATGAAATAACCTTCACCCTGGAATTCGAATAACCAATCAGACATGAAATTATACAATAAGCTCTCTAAATCATGTCCTTCTACTTCAACTTTTCTCTCATCGACTTCGTTGATAGAACTTGGATCTTCTATCATGTAGAAAAACATTGCCTTGGCAGCATTAGCAAAAGCTTCTTCAATGCTCTTACCGATGCTGTGTATTCTTAAGAATTTTAATTGATATCAATTTACTGAACGTCTGCCGAATGATCCAAAAACTCAAATTCTTCAAATGACATGATTTATAATTCTGAGATTAACCAGAAATTGTAAATTAAGTGACTTTTATAAGAATTTCTTGTCAATTCTTGATAATTTTATAAAATCGTATTGTAAAAACAACTTGTATTAATATTTTACTAGCACTGTTGTTTTTATAATCCTCTATTAACTCAGAATTCAAAATCATGAAAAATCGCAGTAGCAGAGAGGATTACAGGGATCGTTCCCCTGATAAATATTCGCACAGATCTGCACATCGTTATGAAAAAGATCATTATCATTCCTCAAGAGATCGAGATCGTTTTCTCAAGTATGAAGAATACAAGAGAGATAAGCATCGTGGTCGAGATGATCGTGAGTATTACGCCAAGTCAAATAGTAAATTCTATGAAAAAGATGACTACGAATCTAATTATAATATAAGAAAGAGAAACTGTGATTCCTCTTCGAAGATTAAAGAAGGCTCTAAATCTTCTCCCAAGAAACCAAAAAATGACAAAGATAAGAAGAAGAGCAAGAAGAAAGCCGACAAGTTATCAGAGTGAGTTGAACCCCATTTTGACTATCCATCTTTACTATTTTAGGGAAAAAATTCTCAAAATGATGGAAACAGATGAACCCAACGAAGAGGACTTGATCGAGAAACGTCGCCAGGAACGACGTAAACTTCTTGAAGTAAGTTGCAACTCTTTGTTCATCTACTTCTAACATGACATGGTAATTTGAATTTATTTTGAAAATGTGCTCTCATCTACTCAAGACTGGCTTTTAGTCAATACTTAATTTTGTATTGTAATTGAATCAAACGTTTTGACACATTTATTTTTTCTGATTTCAATCAACTCAAGTAATACAAAATTAAAATTTGAACAAAATTACTTGCATATTTATTGTCTCTCTATATATATTATAAATTCTATAAAAAAACTCTTGAAGCTTTCATAACTGTTTAACGAGTTTTACAGATATCTCTAGGACCCATGATTGATCAAAGAGTGGTTCAGAGGTTCTACTTTTGACAAAAACACACTTTCGAACAACAGTAAGAATGCCACGAAATCTACTGTAATATAACAAATATTTCAATTTAAACCATCTTTCCATTCAGACTAGTCTTGCCTTTGAGATAATTTGTCCCCCCCTCTCTTAACTTTCTCATGTTGCAAAGTGATAATTTTTATTATCTCTCTTCCGTTTTTTCATCTTTAGAAGTTGGCAGCTAACAACAATTCAGAGGAGAAACCTGAAGTACCCGAGGTTGTTATTCAGGATTCCCCGAAAGATACCGAAAGTTTCGATTCTGAACAAAGAGACTCAAACAAATCTCCGAGAGTCTCAGAACTGGTCGAGTTAGATTTCGACTCAATGATGGACATGAAACGCAGTCTACATCATGTCTCCTCCAGCTCTGATCTCATCTCAAGTATGTTTATAAATACAAAAAATACTTTCTATTTCATTTATTAACCAAAGACAAAATCAAAAGATTTCTATATCTGCTTCATTGCTCATTGTTTACTAAATTGATTCATGAACCAAATAATGTTAAAAGAAACTAATCAAACTGAGGAGCCTCCCTCTTTCTTATTGATTGAGACATTTTCTTTTTTCCCTTTCAGATCCTGATGAATCTGAAATCTTGTCCGGCATCAAGAACAGCAATATTCAGAAAAAGTTCATTGTTGAAAATTCTTTAAATTCTAACCCTCTAATTAATGATCCTTCTTCAAAGCAGGAACCACTTGAGAATGGTGAGAGTGATGAGCCTCTAGCAAAGGCCAAAATTAAGCCATCCTCTGATATGTTTGCCGATGACTTTGACGTGACCGCTCTCAAGACTACTGGAACTATGAAAGAGGGAATTATGGCCATTGAAAATCATGCTCTCAACGATAATTGGGACGATGAAGATGGTTACTACAGTTAGTTTACAACATTAGTAGACCAATGTTATTTCTGTACTTATTATAATTTGGTTATATTTTAGTCTGTGAATCTACAGGGAGTTCAGAACCTGCTAAAATCCATAAAAAACTTCAATAGTTGCAAATTACAACTTAATTTCAATCGTTTAAATTCAAGATTAGTAAAATTTAGTTTTCATCTACTTATTTAAAATTCAATAGAAAATCGACTCTCTTGGATGGAATTCCCATTAAAGTCTCATTTAGAATCTTTTTATATCAATTTTGAGTCTAATACTCAATTGGTCTTCTTATCGTCTCGATCGGGCTAAATTGAGATCCATGAAAAACCGCATGCTACTAACTCTTAAAGGGACTCTAAGGGTTAAAAAATACCAAAATTAGCATTCTGAAAGCTCAAATTAAATGACTAAAATAATTTTTTAAATATAGAGGTGAGAATTGGCGAGGTTCTCGACAAGAGGTACGCAGTCTTTGGTTTCACTGGACGAGGCGTCTTCTCCAATGTCGTAAGAGCACGTGATGACACCCGGGCAAATCTTGAGGTTGCCATAAAAATAATCCGCAACAATGAAATAATGTAAGTCCTCCGGCCTTTATTTTGCAAAATAATCAAGATCAACTCTCTGTGTTTTTTTCCAAGGCATAAATCTGGTCTCAAGGAATTGGAGATTATCAAAAAACTCAACGATTCAGATCCCAATGATAAGTATCACTGCATGCGACTCCACCGGCATTTCTATCACAAGAATCATCTCTGTCTTGTCTTTGAGTCGCTGAGCATGAATTTGAGAGAGGTCCTCAAAAAGTATGGCCACAACATTGGCCTTCATATTGCCGCCGTCAGGTCGTACACCCATCAATTACTTTTGGCTTTAAAGTTGTTGAAAAAGTGCAATATTCTTCATGCAGATATCAAACCGGATAATATCCTTGTCAATGAGAGTAAAATAACCCTAAAATTGAGTGATTTTGGCAGCGCATCCAAAGTGGATGATAATGAAATCACTCCATATCTTGTCTCACGCTTCTACAGGGCACCAGAAATTAGTAAGCATTCTTTTACAATATTTACTCTCAAGTAGTCAAGTAGTAATTATTTTTATTCTGTTTTAAGACTCATTTATTATGCTATATTCAATCTTAATTCAATACTGGATATATTTTCATTTTTACAGCCTTAAAAATCGGCCTTGAGCTATTTAAACTCAGAGTTGGGTACTCCAAGGTCTACTGCATCAGCATTGAGGCAGATAATTAGAAAAAGTTTTGAAAAATATCTTTCCTTCTACACTTTTTTGATAATTCTTACCCTTAATTCACTTGTACATTTCAAAATATACATTTCGAAATTCTGTATTTTATTCTTGCTACAACTCTTAATTTTTTTCATCTTCCACAGTCATTGGAATGAACTACAGTTTTGGAATCGACCTGTGGAGTACAGCTGTCTCCCTCTATGAATTATACACGGGAAGAATTATGTTCCCCGGTCGATCAAACAATGATATGCTCTTTAGCATTATGGCTGTCCGTGGCCGCTTTCCGAATCGTGTCGTCAGAAAGGGTGCATTCAAGGCTCAGCATTTCGACGAAGACTGCAATTTCCTTCACCATGAAATTGACAAGGTTACCCAAAAGGCAAAAATCACCCTCATAACAAATCCAGTAGCCACACGAGACTTGATGAAAGAGTTCTCTGATGAGAAGCTCGACGCTACCCATCGTCTTAAAGTGACCCAGTTCAAAGATCTCTTGGAGAAAATGTTAATGATTGATCCTGACAAGAGGTTGAGTCTTAATGACGCCTTATCACATCCCTTTATAACAGAGTCCATGTCCAAGTTTCCTCTTCCCGCCTCCTCCTCCTCCACATCCTCTCTACCCAATAATAACAATAATCAGTCTGATAGGAAAACATAAACTTTGTGCCAAATTATTATCTCCTATTTGTGTAATAGACCCATTTATTTATTTAAGACAACTAAGTAATTCTCACTCTCTTTTATTTGTATATTAAGAGGAAACTCTATTCCCCACCCCCAATCCTACGAGACAACATTTTGAATTGAATAAAATGATTTTTTTGTACAAATTAACGTGTTTTCTCTTGACTCATAATTAGATAACTACCCAATTTCATTCAAAACAAAGAATGTACCTTATTTTACTATGTGTCATTGAGAGGAGATCGACAGACGGACACACGAATGTGACCGACCAATGAAAATTGAGCTAAACAAAATAATCATTCCTTATAATCAGTGACCAGAGATAATATCTAGTTCAGACTGGAATTTGAATAAAAAAAGTCGTAGAAGTCTCTCAGTTAAATTAGACAAATCACATGTGTTTACATTTGTAACATAGACTACTGAGGGAAAAAAGATAACAGAGTATGCAGGTATTATAATATTATTATTATTTTTGATCTTGGAATCCTACATAATCCTCTGAGACATAAAACTTATTCAACGCAGATAATAAAATAACAAATAACCCATTGGGAAGAATTTTATTGGCCAATTCACAACATGTGACAATTCCCATTGACTAAATCCCATCAACCAATCAGAGTAAAGTAGCCAGAACAACAGCATTGTTACACAATCTTCGATTATAATGAGATATCGTATTCGAATTTAGCACAGCTGACAAACACAGGGATATTTCTTCTTTTTCCTGGAAACTGATTCTTTCAACCTTTTTTTTAAGTTTACCCTATTTGGACGAATGCAAGCAGTCCCCACTTCTACTAGACAGCTTCATCTGCTTTATTTCAATCGGTGAATGTAAAAATAAGTAGAAAAAACATTTATTGACACATTTGCAAGACACATTCAATATTGTATTGTATCTAATTTATTATTGAGGATCTAAAAGAACACACAAAATCTACATATTTTTAATTCACTGTTTTACAATATCATGGAGGAATAACCCCTCCATCCAATCTGATGGCACCAAAGATTAACAAGAAAAAGAAAAAACCCTGTTGCTGTTGTTGTGTGACCCCATGTTGTGTAAGCCGTCAGACGGCCTGTTGTATTCGGAAATCAAGGATAAAATGTTGCAGTTCTCAGAGTCATACAACTAGGTTATGTTGTCTTTGTACAAGGCCCAGAGGAAGAGAGCTTCATGACAAAACTGTCAACTCAACCGAGAGTCTATCGAGTAACGAATATTTCGAAAAGAAGTCTACATCGATTCTCAATCATGGTCCTGCTGGTGATGGTGAGAAGGCATCCGACCTGAGCATTGGAAGTAGTCATTCATCTCATTCGAGAAAAAACAAAATCAAGACAAGGGCGAAGAAGAAGCGTCATCGACACCGGCATAGCTTCGGCTTCTTCCGTAGACTTTTGTCATGCTCGAAAAACACCAAAAACTCATCTCCAAGTCTTTCATCAAACTCATCAGTCTCTGAAAAGGATTCGGGTAAAAAATCAAAACGGTCCTGTCTCAAAATGAGTAGGAAATTGAAAAATAACAATGATAATATCGCTAGAAAATCTGTTAATAAAAAGATTAGCTTCATTTCCTGCCAGGACGTGGAATCCCCCTCCCTGATTGTTCGTGAGTTGAGGGAAACCTTTTGCAAAGTGGAATTTTGCCGTGATCCAAATGACACCTCTAACAAAAACGTTGAGTTCCTCCAGTCTGACTCGATAACAAAGAAACCATTGTACAGCATTTCTGAGAGTGAAGACATCTCGAATAATAAATCGAAAGAAGTAATCATTGGAACACAGAATAAGTTGATTGTGTTGCCAAATTTAGACTTTTACGATTCCCAAAGTCTCAAGCGTTCCAATGAAATTACCATGGATAATATTATTACCCTGAATCAACCCCTGGACGAAGTTCAAACCCATGATAAGTATAACTCCCAAGTGATGCCCAGTATTACAGTGGTCCAGCCAGAGATAAACTTCACCGTTCTCAAGGAGAAGCCGAATTGGTATGCAGCCCCTATACGAACTTTTAAGGATAATTTCATTGAAGCCATTAGCTTCAAGCAAGGCTATCAGCAACTAATCAAAAGAAAACCTACCCTAGCTCGAGAACACATTATCAACAATAATGAAGTGAGTCTCTTTCTATAATTCTCATACATTTGAGTTTTCTTCACTGATCACGAATTTAAAATCGATTTAGCTCAATAGCTGAAAAACATTTGGCCTATTTCTCACGAAAACTTTTTATTTAAGGGATTTTTTTATCTCAAGCTTAAGTCCAAAGAGATTCTTGATTAAAATTTTAGCAATTCAACAATTTAGTTGCTATACACATAAGTAGTATTGATAATTCAATCAATTCAAATTCTCTTATGAATGATAACTAATAATTAATAAAAGGTGTAAAAATAAGGGTAAAATTTTACAATCTTTCGAATGGAGGCACTTTCAAAACTTTAAGCTAGTTCCATGTTTAATTTGGCATTTTCAAAACATAAAATATTTAATACTTGAAATCGACCAATCAGAATTTTTGTTGATAATTACAGATTTCAGTGTTTTATCAAAATTGTAATAATTAATGACTTTCTAGGAGATAAATGAGTTCATTGATATGAACAGAGGAAATAGCTGATTAAAATGGGCATAATATATTTTGAGGCTCTGGTAATTACTAAAAGCCTAGTCAATTTATTCAATAGCCTAAGAAAACATGTTCAAGTTTCATGTTTATTTTTTGCCTTATAAGAGATACAAATTAGTGCTAATATCATTAGATTCTTAGAAAGGAAGATTGTGACCTCGGTTAGAGACTGGAAATTCAGGAAATCTACCTCTAATTCTCACAATATAAAAGGTTTGACAGTCGTATTATTGAATCCATAGAATATCAAAAATAGAGAAGCGGGTTCCATTCATTTTCTCTGCCGATAGAAAATTGATTTTTGACAAATTTTCCACAATGTATCCCCTACTATTCCTTCCTTTCTTTATTCTACTTTGAATAAAAGTACATAATTTCATATTTCTATAGAGATTTATATCAAATGAGAGAGAGAGGCAAACTGAAATCCCAATACAAACCTTAATCCTTGGTTTACTCGGGGAGTTTTCGTGTATGAAACTCTTGAAGCTGTTTTTATCTCCTTTTCAATCCAGATTTTGAATAAACTCGAAAAAATTTGGGTTTTTTTTAGTTTTTGATCATCTCTATGGTAAAAATAAAATAGTCAGTTAATTAATTATAACGTTTTTCGCTTGCTACCTGACTATGTTGTCTTTTGGCTTGTATTGGTCTATCTGTAGAAAAAGAAAGGGGAGAGAAAGGTGAGTATTTCTTAAAGAATAAGGTTTATAAAAATTACAGTGATTGTTATACAGTAATCAGAATTATTAGAGTAATAACTCTGATAATATAAATCATCACTTGAAGGAAAATTAAAATTAAGATTAGAATAAAAAACATTTAGATTAGGGTAATCTCTAATAATTCTGATTACTGTATAACAATCACTGTAATTTTTATAAACCTTATTCTTTAAGAAATACTCACCTTTCTCTTCCCTTTCTTTTTCTACAGATAGACCAATACAAGCCAGAAGACAAAAAGTCAGGTAGTAATCTATGTGGAACAGCTCCCTGAAGAACTACTTGGTTTAAAATTAAAATTAGTCTTTGCTAACAGTAAATCATTTTTTGTCAAATATATTCAGGAAAATGTTTTGAAAATCCTGATCAATAAGTTGTTAAAAGATGATTCTAAACATATGGGAATTATTCAACAAAATAAACATTATCATACAAATGACTGCAGATGTAATTCACCTGCATCGAATTCTGTCTGATCAGTAAATTCTGTCAACTTTATCATATATTTAAAATCAGGACTATAGTTGAATTCTTTAGAAATTTTTCTGACACCTGAAAGGAAGTATTTATAAATAAGTAGGTATTCAATTCAACCAAATATCTTAAAAGTAAATTTTTGTCAAGAAACCCAAGTAGATGTAATATTTTTCTGACAAATTCACAGAGATATAAACGATCACATGATGTCAGATATTCGAGATATTTATTATCCTATCTTCTTTTACGTAATTCCACCCTTTTTCAACTAAAAAATAAAACATAAAGTGGTCATGAGATAGTCAGAATCTGCGTCGTTCTCAGACTTTTACGATTCTTGCCTTTTTTAATAAATTGAATCTGTTAGCAAAATGTGGTCACAGGTTATTAGTAATTACTAGGACCTCAAAAAAGTACTATATTGTTCTATTTTTACTCTAGACAGAGGACTGGCTGAGTTTTAATAATCTGCTTATCTAATCCTATTTAAAAGATAGCTGGTACTATTTCTGTACTAAATTGTTTCCCAGGTACTTTATTGTACTATTTTTCAAATTTAATCTCAGGATATAGTATCCCTCAACTAGCTACCAACCACAATTTTCGATAGTTATATTCCTGATATCGAGCTTTCATCATGTAAGAAAATAGCACTTAGATCCTAGCTTTTTGTTGGATAATATTAGGTTGCGAGAAAAATATTGGGATTTTGACTTCAACTAAAATTTTCTCCCTCAAAATTGAACCAAGTTTAAACAAAATAGGCATCATTCGAAAGCTTATTTTTCAAGCTTTTTGTTTATGTATATTAAACATTATAAAATTTTAAAAGCATGAGCATAGCAGAAATTTTTGATACTAAAGATTTTCGTAAGATTATTGCATACGAGTTTTGCTCTGGAACTGGACCAGCAGATACCTTCAAAAGGCTCAATTCTGTTTTTGGAGATCGAATAAAGCGTTCTAATGTATTCAGATGACATTCCGCATTCAAAAATGGGAAATTGGATTTTGAAGATGAAGCAAGGTCAGGTTGTCCTTCAGAGATCAATCGTGATGAAATCGTTGCTGCTATCGAATCAGATTGCCATCTATCTTCTAGAGCTCTTTCTGCTCAATTGAATGTGTCCGACCACTCAGTTTGTCGAGTTTTACGCGAGGAGAATTTCGTAAACTCATATGATGAGTTTGTGCCACACGAGCTCAATGATTCTCAAAAAAAGCGTCGAGTTGAAGCAGTCAAAAGGCTACTCCACAGGATTCAGTACGACAATTTTCTGAAGAACATTGTTACCACTGATGAAAAGTGGATTTATTTGAGTGATCAGAGTCGAAAAAGGTCATGGAAGAAAGTAGGAGATCATGTCTCTCAGCCTACCCAAAATCGATTCGCCAAGAAGGTGATGTTGACCGTCTTCTGGACAATGAAAGGAATTGTGCACTTTGAGCTCTTGGATTATGGTAAAACAGTCAATGCTGAGCGTTATTTGTCTTACTTGAAAGAGATGGTGCTTAAACTTAGACAAAACTACCCAAGATTTGGCAGAATAACTTTTCTTCAAGACAATGCCAGACCTCATCTGGGAAAAGAGGTTAAAAAATTTTTTGAAGAAGAGAACTTTGATCTCATTGACCACCCACCGTATAGTCCGGATCTTGCTCCGTCTGATTATCACCTTTTCAGATCATTACAACATTTCCTAAAGGGTAAAAATTTCAGATCAAAAGAGGAGGTAAAAATTGGACTTGAAGATTATTTTGCTTCAAAACCTGAAGAATTCTATGCAGATAGTATCCAACAATTGCCAATTCGTTGGAAAAAATGCCTCAACTCTTCAGGAAACTATTTTCATTAGATGTTCATGTTGTAATGTATATAAAATATCAATATATGCTTAATTCATATTTAGTCCCATTACTTTTCTCGCAACCTAATAGAAATCAGACAAGCAATTTCATAAGAGATTCAAATAATATTCCATGATGTAGACACGTTTCATCCTTATCAGGACTTGTTAGTACACCATAGCCGGGATTCTTTGATGAGGCATCGCTTCTAACCAATAGGCAAAAATCCCAGTCCATCTCCTATTGAAACCATCTATACACATTGGTTGTTTTGAAAAATTACGATGTAGCCTTTGACCACACTCTGCTAGTGGGTTTATGTCTAAAAACACTGAAATTTCTACATTGTAATCATTCAAAATTGAATCTATATTTTCGATTATTACCTCTGATGATAGCTCATACATTTCAACATCAATTTAGAATAATAAAATAAATTTTTCAGCGTACTATGAGACATTTAACTGCTAGACAATGTCCAATAGTTAATTATTTAGTAGTTAAATTAGGTCTAATTTCAGACAGATCACTCCCCAAGGCAGATAATTCCAACTAAGATAATTATGATTCAAGTACATACTAACGTTTTGTCTCGTCTTTTAATTTTTTTGAGAAATAAGAAAATAATTCAAAGCAGAATTCAAGAAATCGACATTTAACCCTCAATGTTCATCTATAGTTAATATGAAGATGGGAATTTAAGAAGTTTGACAAAATTCTCAATTCAAGAAATCGAATCTGATCGAGATTAGCAAATTATAGCATAATTCAAATCCCAAATTTTTTGAACTTTGATTCGAAAAATTTTGCTGATTTCAAATTCAGAGAGTGATCAAAAGTTAATTTAAGACAAGAAAACCGATTATCACCATAAAACTTTAGATGAATTCGTCATTTTTCAGGGATAATCAAAATTTCATTGACTTTCAAGTGGGGAAAATCAAAATAGGGTGATTCTGCATAATCTGATTCAGCATATTTGATTTTTTTGTCTATCCGAGATCCGAAATGACTGTATCGAATTGCTTTAAATTTTCGAAATTCTTGTGATTTTAAGCTCAAAACTTGAACAAATGGGAATTTGACACATTTTCAAAATCCGAAAAACGGCCAATTCTTCTTTATTTCAACTACTGATTCAAAAAACCTTTCCCTAACTTACTGAAGGAAAATATTTAAAAATCTGCAAAATATCACAAAGATTATTTAATTCAAAATTACACATTAGTTTTATGAAATTATCCCATGTTTACACTTGATAAAAAGTATTTTCCATTAAAAATAATCGATTCCATGGAACATCCTCATAGTTGGAAGGGAAAATTCATATAACAGATCTAGTGGCAGTTTGCCTTTGATCTGAACCAGTTTTTAAAAAAAATTTATATCATGACCTTAGAGCTGTAGAAGAGGGTATTAGAAAACTACATTTCTTTGATTGATAATATCAAAAGTACACGATGGGTGTATGTTGAAGTTAGTGAAACTCCTCTCTTTCTTTGCCCTTAACAATAAACAGAGAATTCCTGCATTCGATCAAGGTGTGATAATGTGTAGTTTATATACCCTCTCCGACAATATATATAGTATATAATGGTTTAGATAAGAATTATGACCTTGACTATATGTTAACTGTAGATGAAGAAGTTATTACATAGTTTTTACTTTACAAGATAATCTACTTTAGGATTGTATATTGTACTGTAATTATCTTACTTGCTACAAGCAAATTTATTCAAGAGACTAATGAATATGAATTTAAAAAAACTGGAAAAAATTCGTATTTTTTTGAACTTGAAGCGTTCATCGTTTGGGGGTTGAATTTCGATTTCCTGACCATTTGAAAACCAATGAAATTCCAATAATTAAAGGTCTATCAAAGATCAATTTAAATATCCAGAGTTTCCTTGTCTAATTTTGACTCCCCTATAAATGCTTAAAATATAATATAGTAATAATTTTATTTATTGTCTACTTATTACAAATACCAATCTATGAGTTCTTAAGATGAGATTTCTTTATGATTTCGTTGAAAAGAGCAGGCAGACTATCGAAGAAATATCGAGTTTTTAATGGGTTATTATCGTAGTTGGTCTTTTCAGTTTAGAATCTCTATTTGTATCAACTGAGCATTTCAGAGAGAAGAAATATTATGCTTAGCCAGCTTGAGACATCTGTAATTCCTACGATGTTAGTGAGTAACTTGATCTTGTATAAAACATTTGTAGGAAAGTGCTTCTCAAGGTACATCCCTGAGATTGGAATTTTTAACATGGTTTACTATGGTATTAAACAACCTTTAGTTTAGGTGTTATTGGCACAAACCGATCCTTGTTAGACCCTCAGAATGACTATATTGATCGAATTTTCAAAGTTTCTTTTCTCTCTTCGATCTCTGGGTGGGATTTTTCAAAAAAAAACGTTCTTTCTATTTTTAAAAACGAGTCATTTTCATAACTCCTCAATAAAATATTCTAGCTTGATAAGTCATTGTTCATTCGAAAGAGTTCTTTCAGAAAAGTCTTCTTAATAACAGAATTATGGCTTGAGAAAGTTTCTTGCCCCATATATGACCCACTAGGGCTTGAAGGGGGAAAAAATATACCCTACTTTTTAGGGAAAATCCAAATTATCAATCATTTCTCTCAGAAACCTATTAATAGTATTGATTTCTTGTCGGATGATTACATTCTATATTCATTCAGAGACGTAGGCATCCATGTTTATAAATTACAGGAGCGTATGTAGACATATATGCCATAATTACTATATCTAAATTTATAATACATGTGTATATTTTTGTGTGCTATGGCTTATGGTAATGTAGTAAAAGTGTCTGAATTTTAAGACGCATGAGCTCTTTATTTACCATTTAAAGGCAAGAGAAAACTTGATTTATAACTCTGTGTGTGTACATTGTGAACATAAGTTTCTAATGGCTCTTTTTCCATAATTATAATTAGCATTTAAATCGATAGAATTTACATCAGTCTATAGATTTCACTGAATCAACTACAAAATTTTGAGAAAATAGTAACATCTTTTGGACATGATGTCTTTGGCGACAGTTTTTTTAAATTTAAATGTCTATTTCCTTCTCCCGAAATGGTTATTACTAAGGCCTCAAGATGAATTTTTATTACAAAAAATAATCATTTCCAACTTTTTAATTAAAAATTAAATCACTACTCATAAGTATTCGGAACATGATTATGTTTTTATATGAATTTCAAAAAATTTCTTATGCTGAGGAATATACCTACAGTGAATGGGTCCCACACTAACTCGCAACTTCGTTTTGCGTGAAATTGATTAAAAATTTCAATCTTTTAGATTTAAGACCTAAAAAATAAGACCGGTAAATTTTCAGACCATAAGATGGAAATAGACCGAACTGACTTTATAAGTTTGATACGAATCATGAGTCCTTACATGAAACAGTCTCTTAGTAGGACCTTATGAATCTATAATAATTGAGAAACTATGGGCCTTACCGTAACGTTGAATGATTTTGACCTACAAAAATATGCCAGACATCATCTTAAATACCGACTGGTATGAGAATAGTAGTTAGCACTCTCTTGAGTTGTTCGGAGAAAAAAGATTATCACTGATTAGTCTGAATCAAAAGTAATTTTTAAACATAGAATTGGAAAAAAATAGAGAAATCATTGCGGGTAAATGATCCAAAATTACGAAACTTTCATACGTTGATCCCATATAACTGTATTGTGTGAAAAGAATGGTCAGATCGAAAATTTTTTAGAATCTTTTGAAAATATAAGGTCGTTTTTGTGAAAAATAATAAATTCTCATCTTCATATTTAACAATTCTTAGTTGGGAAAAAAGGATATAATCGATAAATTGATATTTGCTACAAGAAATTCTCTGTTTCTTTTCACGTTCATCAGTGCTATCTGCCCATTTTCCCTAATGTTACCATTTTGAATCACGTGAACTTTTGTCTATCGGAAGATTTTGCCAATAAGATAAAATTAGCAAAAAATTTTTATTTTAGAAAATTCAATGCTTAAGCGTAAATAACTAGAGTTGTCGAAAGGCTAATTTCCTTTTTCTTGATCAGTTTTACTGGTTGAAAATCAATGAAATTTCTATTTTTGAACCCGAAATTCAGCTTTCAGAAAATTTCCAACTCTTGAATATATGGAAAAAATTGGAAATCGAAGCAGCATGCTTTTCTTGTACGAGATGTTCCATTTTAGTGCTCTAGTAAACACAAAAAGGTTCTCTGGTGCAGAGTCTGGGCTGGTCTGATATCGTTAAAAAGTGATATTTCTCTGTCAATCAAAGTTATCTCTCTCCTTTAGATAATTATTTTTGATATAGAAATAAATTTTCTCCAATTAATGATGTTATGATTCATTCGATGTTTTTGAAACATCTCCACGGGTGTCTTCTTCAAGGAATGGTTTTATCAAATTAGAGTCTCACTACTTTAGAGTAACCGTTCATATGATTTCATAAGTGTTTCCCTTGTGTCATTCACAATTCAAGTATATTTCTACAATACAAGTAATGTCTCTCTATCTCTTGTGTAATGTACTTTTGAATCTTGAACATAACATAATTCATGTTTATTTATTTATTCGATTTAGTTTATGAAATACAGATTCATAAAATCTCTCACTTAACCCAAAATTAACTGTAATATTCTTTTCTGTAATTACTTGGCCGTTTACCAACTGAAAGCTAATTAATATGAAGACGGGAATTTAGATTTTTCATCACGGAATCATATTCGATGAGTGCAACTTTCATTTTCAAAAATATATTCAAAATTCAGCCTAAATGAGTACCAAAATATTCTCCAGCAGAATTAATACATTTCTGCCAACGAATAGGAAGTTGATCGATCCCATCAGCGTAAAACTCTTGACTTTTGGAAAAAGTTGATAAAGCCATCTTTGACCTCTCCTTTATTGAGGAATTTCTTACCCTTGTAAAAGGGTTGCATCGATCTGAAAAGATGATAATCTAATGGGGCTAGGTCAGGACTATATAAAGAGGATGTTCTATCACATCGATATTCTCATTTGATTTGATGATTCAAGATCCCTGGAAAATCAAGTGTTCATTAAAGCTTTGTTCTTGTCTTATTGTCATCATAAAAATCAAGTTTTGATCACTTTAAGTTGACCGAAGGCGATGTAAAATTTTTAGTTAGTTATAAAGCTTCAATTCATATGAAACCATTTGTCACTATTAAAATGTTAAAAGAACCGTCATTTTGGAAGCAATTTTCAGGCAGTTAGAAAATGGTCGAAAAATTGGAAGTAGACTTTCACAAGATAAAATCTCATCAACCATTTTGTTTTCCTCATTAACCCTCATCTGGATAGAAAAAAAATAACGTGAATGGTCAAATGGGGTCCAATGGACCCCAAATGAATTTTCAATTTATTTGGCACTTATTTCACATAAAACTTTAAAATGGTCATTACAGACAGGATTGTTACACTGAAAACATCTTGTCTTTGTTTTTCTATCCTTATTTCTTGGACATTGAGTACATCTTGATTTTGCGGGACTTGAGCATAAATTTTTACTTGGTAGTGCATGTTCATCATTGGAAATTTCCAAAACCCTTTTTTGTACAATTGAATTTTTCTTCATCAGCTGTTTAGATAGCACTTTTAGAAACTTTCTTCGTATATTTTTTGGAGATTTTTCGAAATCTTTCCACTTCAAACGATACAGCACTAATGAATTATATGCTGCAATATTAAATGGTGATCCTTAAAAATAACGTTTGATTCTGTTGAAATTGGCAAAAGTGTGACAGCAATCAGCAGTGAAAAAAGTTTGCATTGAATTAGAGCAAAATTTTTCTAACACAAAATAATATGAAAATTAGCAAAAATATAATTTTTACAGCTTTACTAGGTACTAATTTTTGAGATATTAACTGTTCTTCAGATGCCCAAAATGATCTATTGAATTCTAATTAGACTTGAAATATCCTATATAGTATTTAGTAGGGTGATACAAAAGGTTTTTTTCCCGAACAATTTGCCGATTCGGACGCTTTTAAGCAGAAAAGAAGATTTTTATAAATAAAAACGCATTAAAATTTACAGAAAATGATGAGAATATATATGGGGCTTTTAAATAACTTTCAGAATTTTTCAAAAACGTGTATTTAATCGTAGTTATATTCATTCAAAAAAATTTGAAATAATCAATTCAGAAGGATATTTTTCTCAAAATTTAATTTTTTCTATCGAATGAGAAAATAGCCGAAATGGTTGTTAAAATTTGTATTACCCTAATGTATAGGCCTTTATAATTAAAATGGTTGATTCCCTGTCAATTTATAGGTGTAATTTTTATAGGAATTTTCCGAAGCTTAAACGAGAATAGCTCTAAAGTATTTACATCTTTTAAACACACATTTAACTGACAGCCAATTTAATCTTAAATCAACAAAAATAAGGCTTTAAAGAAACAAGAAACAACATCCATTAACCATTATGTCAAAACAATGATAATTTTTTGTAATATACAAAGCTTTCAATGTTTTTATTTTTCATTTCCTTATCTTCACCAACTTGACCATCTCCTCATATAATATTTATGTATCCTTTCTGCTTGTAACAAAAGAAAAACAATTAATTACCATATATACAGATAAAATAAAGCTCGTAGTAGTTTACATGAGTGAACCCCTTCTTATTTCCCAGTGTACACCAGCTTGAACAGAATCATTACTCTCTCTGCTAAACGTTCTGCTAATCCGTTCTTTCCTTCCAAAAGCAGTACTAAGTTTTATATCTTCATTCCTCGAGTGCATCCCACGTTTTAATTTTTTTCTCTTTAATTTGAATACTTTAAATACTTTATTCTCTTAGTTATTATTATGATTAAGAGTCTTTACTTTATAGTTTGCATCTTTTACAATTAATAACACAATTTTCCACTTTTGTAGAGAATTTTTCGCTGATCTCAGATAAATATTTCTTCAAAAAATTCTCCAAAAGATGGAGTTGTAGATTAGAAATGTAATAAAATTTTTAACCTCTTTTAAAAGCCTACTCAAATGATAATTCTAAGAATTCTTGATATTATTTTATGTAAGATCAAGTATCAAAATGCTTGTCTGTGATAATATTCAAGTTTGAAGATAAGACTTTTTTTAAAAATGCCGCTAGATTTTCAATGAATTTTTACTACGTTTTCACAAAATTTTTGAATAACTTTTTTGCTGATAAAGCTTTAAGGATTTTTTCAATAAAAATAGAATCATGTTAGGACCATTTTTGTTAAATTTTGTTGTTCCACTATGCCTACAAGAAAATTTAGGGAAAATGGGCAATAGGATTTTCAGTTTTTACCGAATAAATCGAAAATTATATTGTAGAATTTTTTGAGAAGCACATATTTGAAATCATTGAAAAACTCTCTACTAGTGAAAAGAAATTATGTCCGATTTGTAAGACTGTTAGACCGAATTGGGCCCAACATATTATACACATTCTTAGATTTTGTAAATTTAACTCTTCCATTTAAGAGAATCTGATAGAAATAATTAAAGAATCCAAAGAGAGACATTTAAAAATGTATTAAAGGTCACCTACTAAGAGAGGGAAATTCATAATTTGATATTTAATAAATTGAAAAAAACATTCATCCTACGTGTTCCAGAAGGAATATCTCCCCTAGTACAAAATCAATATTTTTGTAAAAATATTTTTTCTAAAACTCTGTTTTCACATCTCTCAAACTTCTTTTTTCAAATTTTGAACCGACGCCAAAATTCCAATTCTTCATACTTTTAGTTTCGGTAGTCTGAGTCGGATACCTTGTTAGGTGGATGTGACGCTTGGAAATTTATTTCATCTATACTTTAGATTCTTTAGGCCTATTCGTCAAGTCTAATTACCAGGGCGAATGAGAGTAATTAATAAGATATTCGTATTATTATTACTGTTCAGTATCTTCCACACATTCTTAGAATTCCTAATTCTTTCAGGACGAAAAAGCCATCATTACATAGAAAATAGGAAAAATGGGTCAAAATGACCAATTTTCAGAAATTTTGCATAGTTTGAGAATAACAATTTTTAGCAAAAATCAAAATATTACATACTAAGTACTCATCTATTTCCGTAAACAAACCAGAGTATTTTAGCATAGTGAAGCAGACTTCTCTCGACAAACCTTAGTTATTCCATTTTAGAAATCTCTAACTTTCGGTTCAAAATTATTTATTTTTAATCAAGCAATAAATTTTTAAGCTTATGAACAGCCAATTTGCTTCTATCATTCGGGCCTCAAAAGTAATACACTAATATAAATTCCTGCAAAAATTATTTCTACAAATTTGCAGAAATAAAGAAAATTTTATATTTTTGATAATAGATAATTTGTTTAAATATGCTCACATTTTGGATGATTCAAGTCTTTGGAATCTAAGAATTCATTTTATACATCTAAAGAAAACTTGAAATCTCAACAAATAGTGCCTATCTGATTAAATTTCAATCATTTTTAAGAGACTAAACAAGACGTAGGTCTCAAAACAGTAACTCCTGGATTGCTTTGAACGACTGATTTTCTACCTTATTAACTTCTCTTTTCTGGTAATTACAGATTTTCAAAATTTCGCATTTCTTTGAAAATCATTTGAAATTTATTGAAAGTTAAAATATGCTTTTTGAGAACCTATGAATCACCATCAATAAGAACCAAATTCATGAGCTAATCTATTTGATACAATATGATTAAATTTTGAGCTGCTTTGATGATTACAGAAAATCTTTATCTCATTTCCTTATAACGGGTCTAATATCAACAATTTTAGGCATAAGTATGTATTGATTAAATAATAATTGTTTAAATACCTACGTTGATTTATAATAATAATTCACCTATCAAATACTTTTTCCAATCTCTCCTATATATTTATGGAATAACCTCAAGCATTATTTCCTTTCCTTTACATCATAAATTTGATTCATAACCAAAACCATAAAATATGTCTAAAATATTAATGATAATAATAATACTCGCATCTATTATATATGTATCTATCTTGTTAAAAAGATGCATTACCTATATGAATCACCATGTACATAACATTTAGATAACATTTAAACAACAGTTCATTCGATACACTCTTCCTTTCATCGGTTTTACCTCTCATCTCGGAGCAGATTTATGCATATGAAAAAATGATTTTTTTTGGCATCATTAGATTTTTCTTTCTCCCTAAAAATTGCAAAATTTTTAAAGAGAATTATGAAATTACGTACCAAGGATATTTCCTCATCAAAATAATTTTGCTATTCAAAAATTTGGCGCAAAAATACTTGTTTTGAAAGTGTGACGCTGATCAAAAGAGTTTTTTCAGGAATAAAATCAAGAAAATCAATTCAACTGAATCCGATCTTATGCATAACCTCATTAATGTTCGGGAGCGGAATTTCGAATTTTTGGTCATTTTCACTACTTGAAAATCAATGAAATTTCAATAATTCAAAATCTCTCGAAAATTGGAAAACTGTCGATAATTTGACGGTGCTGTTCAGTTTTAATATCTAATACTCGATCAGCCTCCCAAATCAACAAAATATTTTAGCTCAAAGTTAGAAAAAAATGTGATTTTGACGCCAAATTGAAATTTGAAAAATGCCCATATTTTTCATAAAAATGATTTTTTTCTTTGAATGGTAAAAGTGGGCAACATGAGTAGGATTCCGATGAATCTTCAACAAAATCGAGATTTCTGTAAAAATCATAGATTCCCAACTTCATATCAACCAACTTTAAGTAAGAACTGAACTGTGGATGTTTAATATTTTCAACAAATTCAGTAGGAAAAAACCAATTCTATGAGCAGATATTTATTCTACACAATGTGATCTGTTCGGTTGCTATGCATTTAAATCAGAGTAGGAGAGGGAAGCTGGGAATAATTCAAAATTCATTCATGTCTAGACGTCGATGTAATTTCCCTCTGAGAAATCATTTGAAAAAAGAATATTTTTTCAATTTCACGAATAGATATAATTCAATTTGATTCAATTTCTTGTAAAGGAGGATTCTATAAAAAACAACAGGCAGAAAACTTTCTATATAGACAGAAGAATCTAAAAATAATAATTTATCTTTAATCCCTTTATGAATCAATTGAGTTTATTGCATTTGAACTTATTCAACGAACGTTATTTTTGAAAAGTTCTTTAATAGATAATTACAGTGTAGAAATTACAGTGTTTTTAGACATATAAAATCTAACTGGATGGAGATTGTCTTCTCACACCTAATTCTTAGACGTAGACGCGTTTCTTCCTTATTAGGAATCGTCAGTATACTATAGCCAGATTAGAAGAGTTGTATCAAAATGTTGAAGATCCGGATTCGAATCTTGGCTTTGTAGTATCTCCTCGATATTCCTATTGGTTCAAATTTGAAAAGACCATTCAATTAACTTTAGAATAAGTGTTCTTCCTTTAGAGAAAACATAGGAAATATTATTCAATCATCTCTCAGGGTCTACCATCATTCAATTCAAGAATGACTCACAGAAGAATTTATCTAGTTTCAAGATTTTTTGTGAATTTCTCTTATCTATTTGTGTCCAAGGTTATCAGATGGTATATAGGACTAACCCAGAAATAGATTCCAATATTTAATATCCAAGATTATCTCCAAAACAATAAACAATTCTGGATAAAAATCTCCAACTAACTATAAACAATGACCTCAAATATATTTTCAAAACAGTAGGACATAATTTCAATAGATAACCAGGAGAATTACAAAATTAATTTAGTGACAAATCAGACGTAGCTTCTCAGAAATACACGAATGATCTTGGTCCATTCGAATCCATATGTTTGACTATGAGTTGATTTTGTAGGGTGCAATATTTCGAAATGATCTCAAAAGATTTTAGCTTCTTATAAAAGTTTTCGTCCTGCTATTCTGAAATAAATAGCTTTAGTTCTTTCTAACTTTTGTACCTGGGCTGAACTTAAATCGGTATATTTTGTTTGAATATTTCCTTTTGACTATCTTTAGGATTTTTTAAGAAAATTTAGACTTGAAGAAATCAACGCCATAAGCTAGTTTATTTATAAAAAATACTGATTCAAAGGTCATACTGTAACATGTTTATTCGAATCAGTCTGTTGGATAATTTAATGAATGTCAATCTAATTTCTATTTTTCCCAACTCCTAACATTGGACCATAATAAAAATACAAATGAACACAGTTTACTTTTAGGCAATGATTTGACTTATTCTGTTGATGAGCTATTTAAACTACTATAGATAGAGTCACAGCCTTAATCTTGTTCTGAAAATTATTAAAAACTAGGGCAGTTGGTTGATGTTACCTTTTCCTTATTGGGAAAATATAAAAATTTGATTTCTAACATTGCTAGTAACCAAGATAAGAAAAAACTATCAAGATCTCACTTAAGCCCTTTCTTTTACTCAGATATTGGTAAAAATATAGTCATTCTTCAAATTCTCATTTGGCGCGAAAATCCAATTTTTTAAACTTTGAGCTAAAATTTTTTATTGATTTGAAAGTGGGACGCTGATCGAAAGAGTTCAGGATAAAATTGCCGTTGCTATTCAGCTTTATTATCTAAGCTTGATCTTGAAAATCAATTTTTGATCACTCTCCCACTTTCAAATCAACAAAAATTTTAATCTCAAAGTTAGAAAGAATGGGATTTTGGCGCCAATTTGAAATTTGAAAAATGACGATATTTTTCATAAAAATAATATTTTTTCAGAATTTTTTTCTTCAACTGGTAAAAGTGGGCAACATGAGTAGGATTGCAAAAAATCTTTAACAAATTCGAATTCTTGATGAAAAATTCGAGATTTCTGTAAAAATCATAGATTCCCAACTTCATATCAACCAATTTTAGTTAACTTTGTCATGTGATTAACTGTACAAGAACTATGAGACTCAACACTTTCTTTTGAGAGGTTTTTCAGACTAAATAAACAGTTTGTAATAAAAGAATTGCACGTGTTACCTTTCTTACAATTATTCTTGCAAGTTCCTTGTTTTGTCAAAACTTTTTTAAAAATTTTGAATCGCCTTTCAAGACCGAAGAGTTTTAATCGTAATGTATAACCATTGATTTTTGTGACTATCCTAGTAATTTGAATAATATTCAGAATGTTGGAATTCTTTTTAGTTAATCGTAAGACGTGAAATTGCCTAATTTTTCATTTCTACGCTTTGTTGATGCTGAATATTTGCAATAAAAATTTATTCCCCCAAGAAAAAATGTGATCTTTGAATAGGCTGAAAGAGACTGTGCATTAACAAAATATTCTTTACATGAATATTTACAGGATATTGTTCTTTTTAAGCGTATTTTAATAAAAATTGTATTGATTCGAGTCATGTGATTAGTCAATGTATCATTATTTTGATATTCTTTCTAAAAACTACTTCGAAGTAAAAACATATTTTTCTTCCAGAATTCACAAATGAAATCAGATTCGAGCCATTTCACTTCATCAACCAGCACTCTGTTCGAACAAGTTGAGTCCCTTGACCTTTTAGAGATAAAATCATTGGACTCCATCAGTCTTGCAAGCTATCAGTCACGTGATGATAAAAATTTATCAATGCTTCTGGATACGGATGGATCGAGTCGGAAATCCTACAATATTGCAATGACCAATGCTACAGACAGCGGCGTTATGCCGAGTCCATATATTCTGCATGAATTACGCAATTTCAGTATGAGCGATTCGCAAAACTTCGATAGTGATGAATCTGAATTCAATCAGCACATGAGAAATCCGAATAACATGTCAAGGAATACCCTCTTATCCTATCATGATCCCAGCGAAACTAATTCATTCCTAATAGAGATTTATACACATGACCCGATGTCAAATTTAACTGAAGAAATTCGATTAAAGAAAGATGATGCCAGGAATAAACAAACAAAAGAAAATTCGATAGAAAATAAGGATACGAATGATCTTGAGGATAGAAACCATTCAAATACTCTCAAACAAAAAAAATTGCAAATATGCCTTGAAGACACACTTGAGAACGTTGCTGACAGCGCTGACTCGACCAAGCATCTCGAGCCTACGGAGGCCGGACTAAACAGCGCCCAGAACAAGCCCTCGGTCGATGTCATCTCAGTCAAGGAGAAGGCCGATGGCCAGAACTCGGCCAACACCAATCAGGTCGCCGAGTCAGACCTCCAAGAATCGTTCGAGGAGATCGTTGTTGACCATGACCAGAATGCAGCTGCAGACGTTCCCGATAGCTCTGCCCGTCTGAACACCGAAACTGTCAGCCCACTGAGGAGAGCATCGCAAATTTGCCTTGAAGACACACTTGAGAACGTTGCTGACAGCGCTGACTCGACCAAGCATCTCGAGCCTACGGAGGCCGGACTAAACAGCGCCCAGAACAAGCCCTCGGTCGATGTCATCTCAGTCAAGGAGAAGGCCGATGGCCAGAACTCGGCCAACACCAATCAGGTCGCCGAGTCAGACCTCCAAGAATCGTTCGAGGAGATCGTTGTTGACCATGACCAGAATGCAGCTGCAGACGTTCCCGATAGCTCTGCCCGTCTGGACACCGAAACTGTCAGCCCACTGAGGAGAGCATCGCAAATTTGCCTTGAAGACACACTTGAGAACGTTGCCGGTAGCTTTCATGTGATTCATGCCGATAGTCAAGTTAAGGAAATTGATCAACAGGACTTAGTTCATCATAGTTCGCACAAGAGAGCATCTATCAACTTACTTCATGATAGTTTAGAATCTTCCTCTCTTCTCGATATTAACGAGGCTAGTTTTAGTTCTCTCGTTTATCCCAGTTGCGATGATTTGCCAAGATCTTCTGTACAATGCCAATATATTGAAAAAGTCGACGATAGTGATAAAATTGTCAGTCAATATACTGAACCTGACTACGATTCAGATTCTGATAAATTCGAAAACTTTGCTGTCGAATCCCTTCTAAACAAAAGTCAAGATGACCTTAATATGGATGTGATCAATTATCAAATTCCACCCACTGCTGCATCCGAAAACTTTCACCAGAACATCAATCTACTCGTTAGTAAATATATGATCATTTATTCATATAAGCATATTCTATGTTATATATATACTGTACTTTTCAATCGATATTTTGTATGATCTTGTCCTTCTTATATCATCTCCCATAGATAAACCCTCAACGTATCATGACATACCCACAATCATGTGGGTGTAGGCCCATATTAACTAATTTTAAATCGAATAATCTTATTTCTTGGCCAGGTTTCATTTCTTCACTTGATGTGTTGTCATTTCGACAAGAATGCTTTATTATAGAAAGAACTCTATCATTTAGTTATAATAATAAGGCCTCATTCTATAATCGAACTGAAATTTGAGTCCTAATTTTTCCAATCAAATTTAATTTCCACATGTTACTCGTACGAATATAGAAAATACTAATAAAATTCAAGCATAAATTTCTATTGTTTATTATCATATAAAATTTGAGAAATAAAAAACAAATACCTATGATCTTATTGTCGAGATTATATGTGTCTTTGGGAGGAAATAAGTTTTTCTCCAATCAACCAATCAGAGAGGGGTTTATGCATGTAGACTTTTGATTCGCCAGTGAATAGTTTCATGATAAGAATTATATTTTTTATCCTAAAATAATCCTTTTAATACAACCAATCTATCCCCACCCTTGGTTCCTCTCTGACTGAACTTGAATAAGTTTTTTTATCAATCCCATAGAAGACTGCAGATAAATTCCTTGACGAAGCCCTGACCCAGTTGGATAATTTCGACTTTAAACCCAAACCTACTCAAGCAGATATTGATAAGCGTTATCATTTGGACAGTATCGTTCAACACAATCTAACAAGGTCTTTTGAAAATCTTGGAGTTATCAACGAAGGCAATTCAAGACAAAATTGTCTTTCATTGTCAACACAGGATTTGATAGATACAACCACCGTCCAGAGAAATTACCATAGTACAGAAGATATCAGTAAATCCCACAAAGAAGTCCGTCGCCCCGTTTACTTTGCTAGCATTGAAAAGTTGGACTCTTTCGATGAGGCCACAATCATTGATCGAGTAGTTGAAAGGTCAATATTAGATACAGATACAGAGCCGACAAGTAGCTCGAAATACTCGACACCTCTTCAAGCGGTTAGCCGAAAGAATTCCATTGAAATTTTAGAGGATAACCCTTTCGAGGAAGCTATGGAAAGAAGTGAGTCTCTAATTCTTACTGACTGCATTTGGTTATGATCAAAATCTGTCTCAGAAATCTAAGTGAAGGGTTAAAAACATCATTCTGAAGGAAGCAGTGCTCAATGACTATATGAATTCTCAAATCCAACCTGAGACCTGCCTTCAAATTTAGTATAGTTTGTTCCATTTTTAATTTGGGTAGTTATTCGAGGGTACGAAAATTCTTTCTTTTCTATTCAACATTGTGTGTAGAAAGATTTGAAACGTTCTAAAAAAGAACGAATTATTCAAGACAGGCAAAAGACCAATTTTATAATCGTTTAACTAAATTACAATATTTTAGAAAGATCATCAAATTTAATTTAAAAGGTCCTAGAAAACGATGTCGATTTTATGTCGATTTCGTGAAGTCAAAAATGTCGAAAAATTTTACCGGCCTACTCATTATAAGTTTCGGTTTCAACACTGATTTTGGTAGCACCAACGGTTGTACAAACTTTTTTTGGACGCATAAGTTAGGCTGTTCTTTAGAGATGAATAAAGCTTCAACAGTTTTCAGGGCTCTGAGGTTATTTCCTGTTTGTCTGTATAAAAATTTCGAATTTTTCAGGGGAAACTTTTTCTTCACATTCCTTGACATGTTGCCTTACTGCAGTTGTGCTTGTATGTAAGTTTTCATCCACTCTATCTCTGAGTCTTCTTGTTGTGTGACCTATATATTCTGCTCGACAAAAGCATTTGAACTTATATACGACATATGATTCTGACATTGGGTTTAGTTTGTCTTTCGTGGTATTCGTAAATAACCTTTTCGTTTTAAAGACAAAATTTAGTTCTGTTTTAGGAAAAGTTGAACTACACCACTTTTTGATCTTCGACTTCGTTGACTTTACTAACTGGTCACCTTTGTAAGGGAGGAAAATGGTGACTTTGCTCTCTATTTCTTTTTCAACTTCCATCTGTTCTTCTTTCTCTTTCTCTTATCCACGAAGTACCCTGGGTAGTCATTCTCAATGAATATTTGCTTTAAGCATTCTTTTTCATCAATGAGAGATTCTCTAGATACTATTTTTTCCAATCTGTTGAAGAGGGATTTGACCAATCCTATTTTTGTAGATATAGGAGAGAATGAATTAAAGTTGAGAAGATTTCCTGTGAATGTAGATTTTCTGTGGACTCTTCTTAGTATTTCTTTTGCATTTAAAACCGAGATAAGAATAACATTTTGAAATAAAACGTTTATCACTTATTATTCGTTCGTTCTTCTTCCTTATGAGTGTTGACTCGAGTAATAATAAAATTTTGAAACTTTGTTCAGCAAGTTGATAAATTATGAAGGATATGGTTTATATTCGAATTTTTTTGCTTATATTCATAAAGGAAGGCGATGCCAGTTTTGTAAAAAAGAATAGCGCTTTATTCCTTGACATACTCTTCTTCTTGAACATGCTAGATTTTTTATGAAACGTTCCTGATTGGCCCTTCTTTTGTTTGCCTCCTCTGAGGACTGTGTGTCCGTGCCTCAAAATCTTTTACCTGAACTAAATTGAAACAAAACTCTTTTAACTTCTCTACAAAGATAAACCAAAGTTGATGGTTGGAAAAGACACATGTCTGTTAACTTTGTAAATTAGTTTTTTTCTTTGAATAGCGAACGAATCTTGATAAAAAATTATTTCATTCTCTTGCAGTTATTGCTGTATCTTCTAAATCCATAAAGTTAATATAAACAGGGTTATCTATTGAATATTTCTCAAGTTTTGTTCGTTATTTATTTATTAGATGATCCCAAATAATTTAACTTTTTAACAAATCACGTTTTCTATAGTAAATCGAAAATTTCAATTTCTATCATGTCCGTAGAAACACACTTTTTTGGCCATTCGCCATTTTGGTTATTGTTTTTCATCAAAAAAAAGAATCTTATTTCGGTAGTAAAATTCTGTCTGATATCAAAACTTCCTCCAATCGGGGTCATAGCTAATTCAATTCAATTCTGATGATCGATTGTGCCAAAATGAGTTTCTACAAACTATTCGACGGGATGCATTGCAATTGTACTTTTATCTTTTGAAAAATCAATAATACAAGAAAAGTTTTGTGTTATTCCAGGAAAACGTGGGCTATTCACCCGATGTAAATAAAAAAAATGTTCAACCCCCTTTTCTAACAATCAATATTCACGTCTGATAATTTTATGATCTTCATGTAATCCTTGTTTTATCCCAGAAATTCTATGTATTACAGTGATGAGTGTGAATATTCACTAGGAATAGATTTTTATTTCAGTTCAAATTCATCTTTTCAAAACCAATTGACGTATTTAAAATTTGTTCGTTTTGTGCGAGTAATAATTAACACCATTCAAATCAGCGTGGTAAACGAACCAGAATAATAATAAATATCTAAAAGGAAGGAACAGATATAGAAGCTTTCCCCAGAAAAAAGAGTTAATCAAAACTTTTAATAATCACGGTATAGAAGTTATTCTTTCGGTGACATTTCATGCTTTTGTAGATGATTTCTCATACTAATCGCTGACACCTCTTGTAATTCATGTCTGTAAACTTTTAGATTTACCATAAACAAACATGTCCAGTTTCTCATGTAAATAGAGATTTTCAGTCGATGCATTCATAAGTTAACCAAGGAATAGACCTGTCTGTGGTACAAAAATAAGAAAATACTCAAAATTTTGTGAAAATTACACTGAATTTTATTGGCAAATTTCTTTCAAAATATTCACTATTTCTTTCTGTACATTTCTGCCGCCTTTCTGGGAGGCTATCTACACTCCGTTGCCAAAATAATTCCGTTATTATAATAATTATAATTCATCACTTGAAGGAAAATTAAGGTTATAGAATAAAAAACATTTAGATTACCCTGATAAAAATAGTTTAAGTTGATCCATAATAAATTAAACTCTAAATCATTTACAAGACAAAAAATGCATAAAAATGATTTTTCAGATTTGATCTCGATCAAAAAAAACTTATTTGTTCCATCTATGAGTGAAACAGCCCTATATATTTGGTTTCATAAAAATACTTGTCTTACTAACAAAGTATCCTTAACACCATAGTCATTCAAACCCTGAATTCACATCATCTTCTAATTCTCTCTTTAAAAAAAAAGAAAATTGTATTTTATATATATGTGCGCAAATCGAATATCATCATTTATTCTCTGAATAAATAAACCACTTGAACTATGTATATATTCTATCACAAATCCTCGAAAGTGATTACATATATACACATATACAAACAGACAAAGATAGGACTGATATTTAGGCTGACTAGTTCAGGATTCCTGACAAATATCCAACTAATTGACTTGGAAATTAATTCAAAATCCCATCTTTTGGAAATTGGTGTTTGATTTCTTCCAATTTCAATACGATGACCAGAAAAGGGTTCAGATAATCTTTTAATTCAAAGAGCATTTGCTTCACAACTTTTCTATTAGTTTTTCCCAATAACAGTTAGTTGAACACACACAAACTTTTGCTGTCATTACCCAAAATTAAAAAAATTTATTAAATTGTGATACGAATTTAAAGATCGTCTTGTTCAGGTTTAGGTTGGATCTAGTCTTGTCTTTAGAAACTTTTGAACTCTGTAAAAAATGAGCCTAACACCTTAAAATCGTTAATATATCCCTTGCAAGTAGTTTTGTAATATATACAATTTTATAATGTATTTATTTGAACACAAATCTAACTTGTATGCAGTTGAAAGTACCACCTTTCGAAAGATCATGAAATTGTACGTGCTTCTTTCGGTAAAAAGTCTAGAGAACCAAAAAGAAGAAAGTAGAGGACAAAATCTTCAAGTTGTTTAGTCTCTCAAGTGATCAAACGTAAATAGAGTGTTAAATAATGAAAAAAGGGCATTACTGACACTGAATGTCCATTTATTGAAACTTCATCAGCAATGTTACTTAAACATATCATTGAAATAATAAAAATTACAAATATCAGTATGAAAATATTAACACTTACCTGATAATTATCATTATAATGATCATTGAGGATAGATTTTTCTATTCTAATATTTTTAGTAAAAAATCTCTAAAATTTGATATTATTACTTTCAAGTAGTCCTCGAAGATTTAGAGGTTTTTAAAGAAATAGTTGATCCGTAAGACTTAAACTATATTGAAAAGGATTAGGAGAAAGATATTTTAGCTACTATCATGGGAAAAATGGCCGAAATCAAATTCAAATCATTCAAATTCTCCTGAAGAGCCCATTCAGATTCTGACCCAGGCTAGAAATGGAAAATTTGCAAAATCTATTTCTGATGATCATACTGCCAACAGATCCAATTTTTCGATATTTTATAAGAACCCAAGTGATGATAGCACTGATATGTAGGCTAAAGAGAAATTCTTAATCAACACAATTAAACCTGATCTGTGTGTTCAAAAGAACCATACATTTTTGCTACTAATTTTGAGTTTTTAGGTGCTCTTTCAGCTTGTATAAATGTTGCTGTTTACTATTTTCATTCTAAAATATATGTAACATTTCCGATGAACCTTCAAGAGATGTACATTCAGTGTCAATAAATCCCCTGTTTTTTAAATGCAAAATTGTATTCTAATTTTATTATAATAATTAGAGGTGTATCAATCAGCTCAGAATACAAGATATAATGTTTTAAATATTCATAAAAGCTTTAAGAATAAATGAATAGTTATTGATAATTCTTTAAAAGAAATGTCTACAAATTCAAGTTTAAAAATAAATAGATTCATAAACTTTCGAGACAGTTTGGTCAGCATAGAACAAATGTTCAGTTCTGCTTTCATTCCTCTATTTTTTTGATATTGGATGTTTTCATTCTTTATTGTTGTTTCATGTGACCAACCAATGTTACTTTTATAAGTCTCTAGTGTTACATTATTGATATTCTCCCCTATTTTATACCAGAATTGAGGTTCACGTGGCTAGTTTTTTAAATCCTTGAAAAATATTTTCAAAGCCCCTTTGTTTTTATTGGTCTCGTATACTAATTTTAATGATGCAACCTGAAATCTTCGCAAAATTTACATTTCTTGATGGTTCATCAGAATTGACACAAGAATATAAGAGTAATTTTGTTATAAATGTACTGAAAAAATTTCAACTCTCCCAGCAATTCTTATAAATGATAATCCCACTAGTTACACGAATTAATTGGAACAATTTCTAAACAAAGAAATCCTGAACTTTCATCCAATTGTTTATCGTATACAATTAAGCATGTAAATGGAATAAATTTGATTTATATAAGGTATATGCAAGCTGGGATTGTCCCCTTCCTGATTGCTCTAGGTGTTTTGCACATAAAAATACCCATTCAAATCTGATTGGTTAGCAAAATTCTCCATTCCTAAATAAAATTTTTCGCTGAACTTTTCCGCCATAATTTTTATAAAAAAATTGAAAAATTAGAAATTGAAGGATCATAATTTTCTTGATTTTTGTCTCTGCTCACTGGTGTATCCTTCTTTAGGTGATAATTTGATCTGATTGATAGCTTTCTGACGGTAAGTCCGACATAAGAAGCCCCGCAGTCAAACTAGAATTTATAAATTAAAAGAGTCTAGTCTTCCAGTTTCAGTAAATCCTTATGAATTAAACAAAATTATCTTGCGGAAAGTAGTGCCGGACTTCTTCAAAAATATTTTTTGGTGATGAAGAATTCATCTGGAGGAATTGGAAGTGAATAATTAGTGATAAAGCTTATATTTCACCGGATCTCGTCAGACTATTACACCAGCTAATCTTGTTGTGTTCTAAATTGAAAAATTCAGAGGGTTCAGGAAACAATCAGATTTTAGTTCTTTTGTAAAGATGGTGAAATATTCATCATATTCATTCATCAACCAGCTTTAGAGGAGTAAAAGTAGTTTTTCTATCAAACCCATAAGGACTTGCATTAATTTTTATTCAAGGAATCGAACCCCTCGATTTTTAAAAATACCTCATTTTCTCATCAAGGTATCCAAATTTTCTGGTAACCGATTCAAAAGATTACTGATTTAAGCGCAATTTAAAATTTTGAGTTGTTGATCTTTTGTTGATTTCTATCGGTATCACCAAAAGACAAGAAGACCATTTTAGTGTGAAAGTCTACTTTCTATTTGCCCATCGTTTTTACAGAAATTGATAAATTAGATCAATTCAAGATCAGTTTAAAATAACGGTGATCTAGTAAAATAACGTTTGATACCTCTCAAACCTTGAAATTACCCAGTTTTAAAAAAATTTTAAATCGCGCTAGCTCGTATTTTTTCCTCTTACAACAATAAAAGTGTACCTTTTGGACCAAGAATCTTTCATTCCTTGATGAAAAAATGAGTTTTTGTTTGCTAAGAAAGAGTTTACCTTAATATAATACAAGTCTGATACATACAGGAAACATAAGGATATATTAAACCTTTCTTATTTCCCTATAATTACATTGTCTCCCATCTTTTCTTACCATGAAATTTGTACTTTAGACAAATGTTATCTTGCACAATTGTTATCTCATATCGTATGGAAATAAAAAAAACCTTTGCATTTCATCAAGCTTCAAGCACTTTATCCAATCGATCCAAACCCAAACTAACTGGGAGGAAAAATATTTTCTGTTAAAGATGCTTGAATGGTCTAAATACGAATGAACACTGTCAGGACAGCAAGATTTATTGGTTCTTTTATGAGTGCAGAAACCAGCCAATCAGGTTCATTTTCCTTCGTGATAATTGGAATTAGATGCCTCAATAATTATGAATTTCTGTGGTCAAATTCGAAATTTATGTCTATTGTTCATCTTGAAAATCGATCAAGTTTTTGAGATCAAAAGTCGATAAAATGAAAGCTCAGCGCATTTTGTAGAAAATTTCCTTCTAAACAAATTACACATTGGTTTATTCGTGTTAAATTTATATTTTCATTTTTAGTTAAATCAGAGGACGATGAAGACCTGAGTTTCACATCAATCAAACAAGACTCCATCGATGAACAGTCCACTGCTGGTAGTGAAGAGCCGAAGAAGAATCTGGAGATATTCCATGATATTTTTGCAGAATTCTATTCCCCACACCGAGATGTGAGTTGTTTTTCTCAAGTGCAGTTGTCATAAGAGGAAAATCATTTTTGTTTTCATTCATTATCAATTACTTTATGATAATTTAATAAATTTAGCAAAAACTTTCAACGGTAAGACCTGTTCAATAATAATAATGTATTTCAAATTGTGTCTTTTTTCCTTGATTTATTTTTCCACATAATCTAAATCCCATTGATTGAAAGTTTTTATTTCTTTCTCAAGCTTTTATACCAAATACTTTGTTCAGTCTTTTGCTTGACTTTTTGACGTGTTTCATATTAATATTCCAAAAGATTCAACTGTAGGACTGGACTCTTTCCAAGTTAGTCCCTTCTTATGTTGTAACCTCTTTTATAATCGGTCCCCTCTTCACATTGTTTCTTGTTCTAAACCTTATTTACATGACGAGATGAGAATTTACTATTCTTACAAAAAACATAACATATCATGATATATAAAAAAAACTATTACGATATAATTTTCAATATGCTACGAGTATTAATTTTGTGATATGTTTATCGTATGATGTAACATAGTATTTTATATTGTTAATTTTGTAATTATAATTATGGTCTGAATTATGTTTACAACTTCTGATAAATAAAGTTTGGTCTAGGTGGTATAATGCCCCCCCCCTTAGTTTTGAATTAAATATTATGTAAAGAGTTCAAATCAATATTTTGATATTAGATTTCAGAAAATTTCCTTCTCTTAGATTAAAGTATTTCTAGCAAAGATTTTTAGATGGATAAATGCTCATATATCGTACATCATCAAATGTTAAGTTAAGTATTGAATTTCCCTAGTTTTTCGAGGAAGAGTGGGGCTCTAATTTTGGGTATGATTCATTGTAAAGAATTGATGAATCTCATTGGTCGAGATATATTGTATATCGTGATACAATTTTAATATATTACGAAATAATTTAATAGTCTTGTAACATATAATTAAAGCCTAAACAATACATATCGTAACATAGTTTTAATATTTGTAATACAAAAAAACATATCGATACCTTACAAAACGAATTATCACTCCCTATGTGGATATTCGAAAAAATTCCGAATAAAACATCAATCTGACCAAAACTAGGCCGTTTTTCGAATTTCGGAAATGCACCAAATTTTCACTTTTTCAACTTATGAACCTTAAATTTTTATCGTTTTAGAATTCAAAAAATTATTTTTTTCTGTGAGTCCGTAGAAAAACATTGAGTTTTTTGTAAAAATAGTAGATTCTCATCTCGTCATGTCAACTAGCTTTAGCATAAAGATGATAATTTACCAATTTTTCAGAAGAGAAACAACTCGAAACTCCTTAAAAATGATAGATTCTCATCTTTAAATCAACTAAATCCCCTGAAAGGTATGCTCTAATGCTTTTCGGTTCATTCTATTTTGGATTCTGTGAAATATAGTCCATAGAAATACATATTATTTAAAAATCATCACACCAAATTTTGCTCCAAAATGTACACTTTCACTGATTTTAGAAAAAAAATTCAGAAAAAAATTCTTTTTGAAAAATTTTAGAGACATTTTAGAATTCGAGATGGCGTGATTTTTTAATTTTTTTAAACTTTGAGTTGAAAGTTTTTGTTTATTTCAAGGTCTGAGAGGAATCAAACGTTAATTTTCAGGATCATCATAAGACAAAGAAAATATTTACTCTTTTTCATTTTTTTGATAAAACACACCATTTACGTGCGAATGTCTACTTCCTATTTTTCGATCATTTTTACTGCTTGGAAATTGATAAACTAGGGCGATCCAAGATCATTTCAAAATGACGAGTCTTCTCAAAAAATTGAATATTTTCTTTGTCTTATGATGATCCTGAAAAATAACGTTTGATTCCTCTCAGACCTTGAAATAAACAAAAACTTTCAACTCAAAGTTTAAAAAAATTAAAAAATTTTTCAAAAAGAATTCTTTTCAGAATTTTTTTTCTAAAATCAGTGAAAGTGTACATTTTGAATCAGTTGCCAAAAAATCTTTCAGAAATTTCGATACCTTGATGAAAAATTGAAGTTTTGTATAAATCATGAATTCCCAAATTCATCGAGAATAGCTATATATTGGCTGAGTAATTAACAAATTATCAATTGAACACAACAATGTAATGATTTTTCAATTTTAAACCTTATATATATATTTGTAGGCCAGATATTTATGTTTATATATATATATATTCGGATTTACTTTTGATACTTTTTATTTCTTGGTGAATTATTTTTATACTTGTCATCCCTTACCTGTTTGTATATCCTATGTTAACATTGTTGCATATAGATTTATTATGAATACACCTATTTTTTATGTATTACCACAGGTCTATCTTATTTTTATATCAATACGTAATCAGTGACATTCACTGGAGCTGCTGAAATAGGTCAGCAATTTTAATTAAAAATTGCATTATTTTAATTCTTTCTCGACTTAATATCAACTTTGCTATTGTTAGCACCAGTTGTCAATTTTTCTTCAGTAAGTCTATGGTACTTCTTTCATTATGATGGTCAGTATGATCTTTCTTGGTTCCTTTGAGATGGCAGTCACTGAGTTTACTGAAATTAATTCATGGATTCCTTGTCAATAAAAACTCGGGATTTTTCTTCTTGATTGCTTAACTCGACATGATAAGGGATCTTCAAACCCAATCATTATCTCAGGGTATTTTGTGGCACTCTCTCGTGAAAAAAACAGACCTAATATTCGGATTTTTGCAGTGCACTTTACCTGGATTTAACCTAAACTTCCTTAGTTGTTTTCTACTTCTTTTAAACTTCTTACCTCTAGTTTTCATCATAAATAAATGATTGTCGACAATTCTATAAAATGTATCGTTACAGGTGTATTAATGTTAGTGAAGCCCTGATGATCTTCAGGACCTTTATATCTAACAAATCTTGCGTATCTTTATATTTTAAATTCCCCAGTCTACAGAATTGGAAAAATCCTTACTTCTTTCTATGTTTAGAATGCATAAAATGTGATCAGCTAATTTATCATTGAAAACATTAAATATTCGTCCTTATTTCAATTGTGACTTGGATTCTAAAAATATCTCTCCACCATGTGATCCAATACTATCCCCTTTAGGCATTTTAATTAACCCCTAAAGGTTTTGTATTCCTTACCAATAATTCAATAATTTTCAATCAACTTGAAGATATCGATTGAATTCTATCTAGCTTAACCTTTATTTGATTGACGGAAACATTTCAGTCCAGGTTTTATCAAAGTGTAATCTTTAACAAAAAAAAACATATCTGTACGTACGTTTTAGAAAAAAACCATTCTCATAAGGTGATTGCTTTCTAGTGCCTATTTTAAGATTTCTGCAAAAAAATTAATGCAGTCAATTTCACACATGATGACTCGAGATAAATTAAATATTTCATGGAGGTTTAGTTTTATACCTCTCTGCCCAAATCAGTAGCCATGTTCAGTATCCATGGTCCAATCAGAATTGAGCATATTTTTTCTATTCCCAATATTTCACAACTTACCATAAAGCGTTTGTAATAAAATTAAATAATGCGTGCTATGCATCATTTTTTGCCCTTTCAAATGATCCAAAAATCATTCCTATGTCTTTAGTAATAAGTGAGATAAAATAACTCTATTATCTTAGGGTGTACAGAAAAAAGGAATGCACTATTCGATAGACAATCAAATATTTTTGAGAAACTGTAAAAGGTGTAAGATTCATTGCAAATATAAATCGGCTTACAAAACTATGAGCAAGGAAATTCTTTATGATAAAATATGATATAAACAATGTTTATTAAACATGTATTGATATCTCTTCTAAACTACAACATAAATAATTAGGTATTTATCCCTACGGATTGATAGTTGTTCAATACCTAACCTCCTCTTTTGATCACATATTTTCACCCTTTTTTTATAATGACCTGAAAAGGTGATAATCAGGCATAGCAAGTTCTAGACTAATGAGATCAAAGTTTTCTTCTTCAAAAAACTTTTTGACCTCTTTTTCTGATCTTCCCCTTAGGGTCGACCTGACCTTGCTTCGAAATCCATTATTTATGAATGCAGAATACCATCTGAATACATTTGAACGTTTTATTCAGTTTCCAAAAAACAGAATTGAGATATTTGCTGGTCCAGAGCAAAACTCGTATGCAATAATCTATCGAATATCTTTGGTATCGAAACAATCAGATATGTTCATGCATTTTAAATTTTATAAACAAAAACCGAAAATAATAAGCTTTTGTATAATGAACTTAGCTTAAATCCCAATACTTTTCATGCAACCTAACTAATCATTATGTATTAGTATTCATTGGTTAAGACCCAGAAAATTTATTTTTGTGACTTGTGTGTTTATGATATGGTTTTTGTATACGCTTATTACGAATCTAAAGTTATTTTAATGCAATTATCTTTGAAGTTTTAGCAGCTATATCTTTCTTTTTATCTATGTATGATCCTGGGAAATAAGTTTAAAAAAAACGTTTTAAACAAATATTGATATTTTGGAAAAAATAAACTTTTTAGAGCTTAGTTCATTGCGTATTGCAGGAGATTTATAGACTTCCTATCGAATGGGTGGTAAACAAATTATTTTCTGAGGCTTATATGTATAATAATGAGTTGATCAAAGGCACAGTGGTACTTGAAGGGTTAATGTTATTGAAACCATTACAATGTAGCGCGTTCGAATTAGAAGTTTTGAAAAAAGTTTTTTTTTCAATTTCTCTACTTAGAAGTGCATCATATTTTCTAAAATAAAAGTAGTGCTCTATCTAAAGATCTTCTGCTTATTTAAAACAATGCCAAAAACAAGAATTCCCAAATAAAGCAAGTTAAACAATTCCTTATTGTTATTAAATTAAAGTACACAGATTCAATCGTGGCGAAAACCTTAAGATGAATCTATATATACCAAACTCCTGTTTAATATACAATACAGAAAAGTGCTTTGCCAACTTTCTTTGATTTCTTCTTTTATTTAGTTTTCCAAAACTAGGTTATATGACCCTAAAGGAGATATTCTTGCAGAAAAAATAACCGAATTGTTTAAATTTATTATACTGAAACAAAATTATGTAGGTTGCATGGAAAATTTGAAAGATCTCCGGAAAAGTATTGATGTAAGACTCTTTAAATAATTGCAGCCTAAATGAACAGTCTCAAATAAAAGTTTTAAAGCTTGCATCGTTCCAATTGGTTGGTATAATTCCCAAATTTTCATTGGCTGACAAGTTCTGAGTTGAGTGAATGTGTCATTTAAAGTCTGTTTTTATTCCACAATACTATTTATTGTTGTATCCACTGGTATTCTGAGAGGGAATGAACAAAGATTTCAGAAAATCATTAAAATACATTTCCATGATTTCTATAGATTCGGCATAAACAGTTTTATGTTGCATTCAATCAAGAAGAATTACCCAGCTTACATTATCCGACAAAATCAGTTGAAGAAGGTAATCTTATAAGTACATTGGACGTAGACAACCCAGATCTATGGAGAATCAAGAGTGGTATGTTTATTTATGAAAAAAATCCATAATAAATTTATATCATGCCGATTCACATAAATATTTCTTAACGTACCTATGACAAAAACTCATCTTCTATTGAACTATATGTTTTAAATTTTATTGCTAAATTAGAAAAATTGGATTAATTCCGGTGTATTTTTAAGGATTTCAGGTCCTAGGTTCAAATCACAGGTACTGATGAAACGCGTATTTTTGTCTACCATATGTTAGTTCTAAATGCCTTGGGAGTTTCTTTCGTACCAGTCTCGGTGGGATCCATTAGTAACATTCACCAAGATGGGCTAATCCATTACCAAATAAGACGTTCCTGTGGGATACTTTACCTGAGCACCTAGAACGAAATATTTCTTTTTGAAAAAAATTTACTCCTTCATGTCCCAAATTATTTTTTTTCACATAAATTAGAAAATTTGTAACCTGACCAATTACGCTGATTCCGAATCTGAATTCCTTTTTGAAAGCCGACTTATCATTTAGAAGATAATAGAGGTTAAAATTGGCATATTTGAAATCTACAGCTATTTTTTTAACGTTTGATAGTTATTTTAGTTTTTCCTAAGGCCTCAGCAAATAGGTTTTCAAAAAACGTTCTAAATATTTTTAAAATATTTGATTAAATTTTCAAAATATCACTTCTCAAGAAACTCTGGTTGGCACTAATGAAAAGCTATCTTTATGAATTATGCATAATTTTGAAGCTTATTAAATTTCCTTTCTAATGAGAGGTGAAAAAAGTATCTTTCAGTTAAAATTAAAAGAAAATGTTGTGTTCCACTGGTGGAACAATGGGAACATGAAGGGTAAAAGATAAAATGATCGATTGATTTTGATCTCGAATTGCGGTAACAACTGTGGAGCTCCGCAAAAATTGAAACTTGAAGTGTGATCTAAAGTAAATTTTTGATATGCGCTGATCTGAAACTTTTCATATTTTATTTATTTCTCTTTTTTCATATCAAACAGCTTCTATCTTTTTTTAGATAAAACACAATTTCGTTTATCCTCAGCTGTAACAACGTTCTCTAGTCCAACAGAGAGTAAACGACGTCGTGATACACGGACACAGTTTCGAGAAGAAGTCCTGAATATTACGAATAAACAGCAAGAGTCAAATATTAAACGAAAGTAATATAAATCTCATTACCACTTTTAAATATATGAAAAATTATTTTTTGTATTGTTTTAGATATGTACTAACTGAAATGATTGAAACAGAACGCGAGAACCAGGGTAGCCTCAAGAAGATTTCTGAACTCATCACAAACGTGTTAAGTATGCAGAATAGCAACGATTCCGGTGATAATATCACCTTTACACATGAGCAGATTTGTACTCTGAAAACTCTACAAAAGTTTAATGATGAACTGGTCAAATTCTCCGAAAAGTAATTCCAAAGACATTTCAAATCAGAGGTTATAATTCTTTCTTTCTGTGCCACAGTCATTTCAGTAGATAAGCATGAAATCGTAAAACCAGATTCTCTATTGCTGATTCTTTGTCTTCTGAGCGCTAGATTCAACAGAAAGACGAGTACTTAAAACCAACAAAACTAGAAGAATTCATGTAAAATTTTGTAAAATCGATGTTATTCTCAAAATACGATTTTTCTGGTTACTTTTCTATTGTGTATTAATCAAGGATATCTTGAAAACAACACCAGTAGATCTCAGAACTTCTCTTCTCGAGTTTCAACTCTTATATTCTGCTCGTTTTTATCTCATTGTAAAGACTCTAAGTTCAACATTTCATTGTTTAACAAAAAGAACAGGCTTAAAAATTATTTCTATAATTTTCTCAAAAAATTTATTCGTCAAATTAGAAATTTTAAATCCCACATCATTGACTAAGAATATCAGTACACTTATTGGACCTGCTTGTTTTCTGTTGTATAATATAAAACTTTAATTGGTAATTACTATTTTGTACGAATTTATTATAATTATCCTTTCTATACTTCAATGTTAAGGTCATTCCACTATCTTTGAGAAGCTGCTACGTTTGATTTTTCATTACATTGTTCTTGTTTCTCTCTTGGTTATTGGCTGTAATCAAACGTTTCTATTTGCCTAGATTGATCGGTAACTTTAATCAATGTATCCTTGACCCGGCCAGTGTTCACAATGCCTTTACAAATAATGTAAGTCTTGTACCAACGGTCTCATCTAGTAAGGAAGATGCTTAATGCTTTTCGTTTTATTTCCAATATAGAAGGATGAATTTGCCGTCTACTCAGGCTATCTAATTCATCTCTGTTCCTTAACGAATAGTATTGATGAGACTCAAAAAATTTTGAACGTAGTCATAAATGAAGGCGATGTGGTTTCTATAAAACATTTTCTCAGCGTCCTGTCAAAGCCATATCAACGCTTGGTTGACTACAAGGTCCTACTCAAGGACATCTCCAGATATACAGGAAGATTGAATAAGCCAACAGCTGAACTATCCAAGGGTCTCCAGGTTGTTCGCAACACTGTCCGCAAGGCTTCAGAGTATGAAAACTTTTGGCAAAAGGTCGAGAATCTTCCAAAGGAAATAAAGAACTCCCAAGAGTCCATGATCCTCTCTAAAGATGACATTAATCAAGAAATACCTCAGTTATCTATGAGATTAGTAAGTCTTAAGGATGGATTTATTCCAACTATTCTATTCTATGGGTATACATTTGTGCTCCTAGTTCACACATTCCAATTATCTAAATGAAAAGGGGTAATTACAAAAACAATAGGTAGGTGAGTAAAATGGTCAAAAACGATAGGTGACAGATAAAGTATAATAGGTGATATTCGAGGTATATCCAAAAACAATAGGAATATGATCACTTTCAATATCTGGGGTAGAGAAGTATTCATATACAATGGGATATACAAATATATATGGTCAAATACAATAGGTCAATCGAAGGTTTAATCTGTATTAATACCTATTTTCCAAGTTCAAAATGTTTTACACAGCTACATGAAGATTAGATATGTATGAAATTTAAGAGTTGTACTTCCTCGGATTGAATTCAATAATGCTTTATGTGATATTTAAAATTTTTTATCCTATTTCTAGCTCAATATTTTGGCTCAGATTTTGATCCTTAATCTAATGCTTCGCGGACTTCAAATCATAAAATAGCTAAAATTACTAACTTTTTCATTAGAGAGAGTTGATTTAGTGTTCATTATCTTGAATATAGTATTTCTACGTTCTTTTCTGAATCGATGGATGTGAGGTTCTTTGCAAGTGAAAACTTAATGGAATTTAGTAAAAAAAAAAGAATTCACGTAAATATCAGTTAGATTGCCATTTTTTAATTGAACTTGAAAAAATAGGTACAAAATAGGTATTAATACAGATTAAACCTTCGATTGACCTATTGTATTTGACCATATATATTTGTATATCCCATTGTATATGAATACTTCTCTACCCCAGATATTGAAAGTGATCATATTCCTATTGTTTTTGGATATACCTCGAATATCACCTATTATACTTTATCTGTCACCTATCGTTTTTGACCATTTTACTCACCTACCTATTGTTTTTGTAATAACCCCAAATGAAAAATAAGTTTTGCTCATCATAAATCATCATAGATCTACTTAGAAGTAGAACAGGTCTTTATAAAAATAATATTTTGGCCAAAATTTTACACTTTTTGAGTCTCGTGTCTCAATTTAAAGTGAACTTAAATCAATGACAAATTCTATCGAAAGTTGTTTCAGTGTCGTGATGAGAAAAATCTATTTTTCATGGGAAAATTGGGGTCTGCACAACTGTACTTCGATTTTTGAGTTTTTTCATAATCAACCCTCACCATCCTAGACTTAAAGCCTTTAGACAGTTATTTTGAAAAATGTTATGAATAACATTCTAACGTATTACCAGACTGACATGCTTGTGGATAGTACAAACAGCCATAAAATCTCAAACTTGCACGAGAGAAGACGTGTCGTTCTCAACCCAGATCACCTGTTAATATTCAACTATGATGAAAGTCAAAACGTTTGGAGATGTGAACAAACAGTGAAAGTAGGCCTAATTCTTTATTTTTCATTCCTTGTCAACCTCTTTATCCTTTTCCGTTAGACTGAAAATATTCGCTTGGATACTGATGGTCATGTTAGCGAGACAAGCCTTCAAATATGGGATATTGGCCCTGATCATAAGGAAGGATCGAAGAAGATAATCAACTTTATCATGCCATGTGAAGCGAGTAAAGAGTCCTGGTATGAAGATATCAAGACTTCCTTACAAAATAGTAAGAAATATCTTATTTATTTCTTCTTCTACTACTTACTTACAAGTATATACGTGTTTGTTTAAACAAATAAACCAACATCTGAAAATTTGCTAGCTTACGATTGGTCCTCATTTATGATTGGTAGATTATTTCACAACCTCATGGATATATTTATTTATTTTCTCCTTGAACAGAATCTATCGATGATCATCTGGTCAGCGGGGAATTGATTGAAAAGCAACGTGAACAGTTCCTAAAAGAGAATCAGCGCTTTAGTCAGATCATTGAGCTTTTCGATCAATTTGAATGCGAAGAAGACAGTCTGAAGCCGGAAGTGAAGAATTTGGAGACGTCCTTGCTCAGTTTAACAGCGGAATACTTCGATATTGAAAACAGCCAACTTCACAGCATTACAAGTAACGAATGTAAGCCATGATTTTTCCTTATATATTCCATTTAAAATGTGCGTGAAAACTAACGATTTTTTTTCTCCCTACAGTGGTTTCTTCATATCATACAGCCAGAGAGGATTTGACTACAAAAACAGAACGACCTGATTCCCTTACATCAGTTCAGGAAATTCAAGAGGCTGACTTTGATTCTGACGCTGAAGACAGTTAGTTTATCTTAATCAAATTTTTATTGCATCTAAATTTTGAAATTCATTTTTAATTTCTAGTGACACATATTGAGGATGTATTCCGTAGTGATGTGGAAGTCAAAAAGCTCAAAATTCGTGAAGGTGAACAGATTGAGTTGACAGTCAGCTTTAAAGTTGATCCATCGGTTAGACTTCAAGTTGATTGGTTTTACAACAAAAAGCCATTTGATAAGAATAGCAATGTTGACGCAGTACGCCTAGCTGATTCGAGTAAACTGTTTCTTGGAAAGGCTGTCCTTGGTGTGAATGATGGACATTACTCATGCATTGGCATAACGGATGCAGGCCAGGAAATTCGAACAGATTGGGAACTGGAAATAGTCAAGAGTGATGAAAGTCTGAAAGTTGAATCGGTTGAGAAGACCACATCGATACGGGATGATGAAAAGAAGAAGAAAGAGGCTGATGAAGCCGAAGCAAAAAAGAAAAAAGAGGCCGATGAAGTCGAAGCGAAGAAAAAAGAGGCCGAAGCTAAGAAGAAGGAAAAAGCAGAAGCTAAGAAAAAGGAAGAAGCCGAAGCTAAGAAGAAGAAAGAGGCCGATGAAGCCGAAGCTAAAAAGAAAAAGGAGGCTGAAGAAGCTAAGAAGAAGGAAGAAGCAGAAGCGAAGAAAAAAGAGACTGAAGCTAAGAAGAAAGAAAAAGCAGAAGCTAAAAAAAAAGAAGAAGCAGAAGCTAAGAAGAAGGAAGAAGCCGACGCTAAGAAGAAGAAAGAGGCCGATGAAGCCGAAGCTAAGAAGAAGAAAGAGGCCGATGAAGTCGAAGCTAAGAAGAAGGAAGAAGCTGAAGCTAAGAAGAAGGAAAAAGCAGAAGCTAAGAAAAAGGAAGAGGCCGATGAAGCTGAAGCTAAGAAGAAGAAAGAGGCTGAAGAAGCAGAAGCGAAGAAAAAAGAGGCCGAAGCTAAGAAGAAGGAAAAAGCAGAAGCTAAGAAAAAGGAAGAAGCCGAAGCTAAAAAGAAAAAAGAGGCTGAAGAAGCTAAGAAGAAGGAAGAAGCAGAAGCGAAGAAAAAAGAGGCTGATGAAGCTGAAGCTAAGAAGAAGGAAGAAGCCAAAGCTAAGAATAAGAAAGAGGCCGATGAAGCCGAAGCAAAAAAGCAAAAAGAGGCTGAAGAAGCTAAGAAGAAGGAAGAGCCTGAGGAAACTAAGATGAAACAAGATGCCGAAGCTAACAAGAAGAAAGAGGCCGATAAAGCTGAAAAGTCCAAGAGGAAGAAATCAAAAGACGCCGTATCTAAGAAGAAGAACGATGAAGCTGAAGCCATTGAAGCTAAAGAAGTTAAACAAACTGCCTCAGAATCAGATCAAATTAAAGATGAGACTCAAACTAATAGTTTGCAGGATAATAAGAAACCAAATAACGACCAGAAAGATTCTGTCAATGATGAAAAGTCTGACGATAAGAAGAAACCAAAAGACTCTTCTAAAGATAAGAAGAAGAAGGAATCCACTAAAAAGTCAGATGAAAAGTCTCTTGATGACGAGAAAATAACTGAGGATGCTTCCAAAGATTCGAATAAGGAGACTGTCAATGATGAAAAGTCTGACGATAAAACGAAATCTAAAGAGAAGAAAAAAGAATCCATTAAAAAGTCAGAAGAAAAGACGTCGTTAGATGATCCAGTCAAAGATAAAAAGAAATCTGAAGACGAGGCCAAGGACAAGAAAAAGAACTCTGACGAAAAGTCTGGCGAAAATGCTTTAACCCAGGATGATGCAAAAGGTAAACGAAAAGATTCGCAAAAATCGAAAGAAACGCCAGTTGAATCTGTTGAAGATAACATCCAGCCAAAGATGAACATGGTGAATGAATCTGAATTAAAAGACTCATTGGAAAAGGTACCAGAATCAAATATTGAAACAAAGAAAATGTCTGACTACATCTGTACTCAGTTGGCCCAAGCCAAATTGCACAGTTCAGGTTTTATCCAAGTTGCCGAGGATGGCCCATTAGAATTGACCATAGAGAATATACCTACATCCAAGTTCAAGAGTATCAACTGGTATCTTAACGAAGTCCAGCTAGTACATGGCCAAGACGGCCTAAAACTTGAAGTCTATGATGGCGACGAGGCTGAAGAAACTTTGGTCGCTAGACTAAGCCAAATTTCTGCAAAGCCTACAGACTCAGGTGTTTATCACTGCGTTATTAAGGAATCTGGGCCAGATCACGAGGATAAGACTACAAAAATTGATATCCCTGTCCAGGTACTACCTTGTATGCACTCGTATGAGCCTCTGAATGACTTCAAAACCCATCCAATTAAAATGATGCCGGCCAACATTTTCTCTCAACTCCCTGAGGAATGCTATGGCACAAAGTCTCGGCTAAAGGAAACCGATTCTATTCAATTAACTGCTCAACTTCAACTGTGTGAAGGAATCCCGATTCTCCAGGAGAATTTTGATTGGTTCCTCAACAATGAGAAAATAGAAAACACTGAACATTGCATTATCACAACACAGCAATCTCCAGCCAATGATTCCTTAATCTTTACTCTGAAGAAGCCCTCGATATCACTAGGAGATTCTGGCAAATATTCAATTCGTGTACTAGACAAGGCTCTGACCAAGTTAATGGATATTGTCAAGTTACCCGAAGAGGTTGAAAACTACGAAGATCTTGATGATAAACAAAAGTACGTCCTCGGCCTTGTTGAGCAATCTTCGGTTGTCTTTCCAACAGTCAATGTTATCCCCCAGCAAGAACAGGATTCCACGAATGATGTTATCGATTTTGAAATCATTCCCAAGTCTGATATGATCTCAGTTGTTAAGGAACTGCCACATGACCTATATCGGGCTAGTGGGGAGACAGTTAAGCTAGAATTTGAGATTGAAACTAAACTCCAAAACCTTGGCCATGTCTGGTATCTGGATAATGATCCAATAAATGTAAGTCTTTCTCTATCATTCCATTTCTTCTTTTTTTCTTATTTTTATTATAAATCGATAGGGAAAACTAAAACTTTGGATTCCACAATAATAATTGACAAGAAAAAAAGTTTTTTTTTATCTTTTCGCTAGTTAAAAATGAATCAAGTAGGGAAAATGATCAAAAATTCAGAATCCAATTTTCTCTTGATGATCGGGGCATTCTGAAAATTGGATTCAGCATATTTGATGTCTTTGTTTAATCTTGATCAAATGCGATTTCTTAAAGAAAAATTTGAGAATTTTGTAAAAATCAATCAAGCTAGTTGACATGAGATTTTATAAAAAACTCAATAGTTTTCTTCGGAAAGTCAGGAAAAATTTATTTTTCGAATTCCATGATGAAATAATTGAGCTCAAAATTTTTATCGATTTCAGAGATGCAGATATTCAAGATCAACATTAGACATATAATTCGAATTCGTCTGCAGAAATTCATAGAAATTTGTCATTATTGTGGGAAATCGAAAAATTTGAATTTATTGATTATCACGAAGGGGGATGATCCTAAATTTAAAAGTTTTACTTTTTCTTGAAAACAGTAGATTCCATTCTACCTACACGGCTCAGTTCAAATTCTTTTTCTAGTGCTGATCTCGAATATGTGCATTTAACTGCTTCGAATCATCGAAATCGATAAAAAATTTTGTATTCAAAAGTTGAAAAAGTGGAAATCTAGTGCATTTTATTTTATTTCATCATAGAATTAGAAAAATAAATTTCCCGTGTATATTTTGATTATTGAAACTATAGGGTTGAACTTAATCCTGGCTAATGATTTGTAACGAAAAGAGGAATTAAATATTCGAGGTAAAACAACTTTTTTATTCCATAATAATTTAAACTTCCTAGTTTTTGGCCATATTGAATAGGTTTGCATAAAGTACCATTAAAAGGACAAGACTAAGTAATCACCCTCTTCATTTCTTAGACATAATTAAACCTGAATTCATTCCATATTTTATTTAGAATTAGAATTATCAACAGCTTCAGCTTAGGGGATAAATAGAAGGTTTTCTTTTCCTTGCTTAGAATTGAATACGATTTCTAGTATCCCGATCATTTATCAAAACAACTATTACACACGGTATTGTATTTAATATTGTGAATTGAAATTTCATGAAAACCCTCCTTTGACATTCTATATGCTTGTGCGCTGAAGAAACCATATATGGAGTTTACTTATAAGTAGGGCAATGAATGAAAAAAGGCAAATAAAAATTTTCGCTTAAATTAAATACATTTTACCGGTGAACTATTGCAATTTGCATAGTATGGATACGAGCTGGTTCAATTTTTCAAAAAGAATTTTTATCACAACCGTTTTCAACCCACCAAGAACCTTTTACAAATGATAAAAGTTTTTAATTATCATTTGTTAAGGGTGATCATCCAAAGCTATTACAAATTCATCGACATGGGCTAATTCATTACAACTTTTTCAGTTCAACGATCGTGATGATATTATCGAATGGAGTACCAACAACTACTATGCCATCACTATACCCTCATTGACAAAAGAGGTTGCTGGTCGATATTCCATCAAGCTAATCGATGTTGGTGAAGAGAACAAGGCAATCCTGAAAGCCTTTACAAATGTTCACTTACAGAGGGCTAACTTCTCCAATCGATACCTTGATCCACAGTATGTCAGAATTTGATATTTCACTCCATAATCCATATAAAAGAAAGATAGAGGTTTATTTCATTTTAACCCTCTACAATATGTTTGTATTTTTCAACTGTGCTTATTCAACTAAACTAAAGTAAACTAGGATTTGCACTTTATAACTGATTTTTCCTTCCTAGAGGGGATGTTTCTTGCATGCTTCTTTTCACATCTGTCATATTTGTGTTTTTCATTTAAGTTAATTTCCTCTATATATTTTACCAGATATGACGGAGGCATTCCACCAATGTTTACCAAGAAGCTTGTTGAAAAGGAAGCGATACTCGATGAAATGTTCACTATCGATTGCAGGGTTGTATCTGAGCCAAGATCAAAGATAACATGGTTTGTTTTTAATTTATCTCATTTTATAAAAAGGCTCCTTAGAGAGAATATAGAAGATGATTTTATTTTGTAGAAAAACTTTTGAATTGTTATATGAAGTTGGGAATCTATGATTTTTACAGAAATCTCGATTTTTCATCAAGAATTCCAATTTCTTATAGTTTTTTTGGAATGTTGCCCACTATTACCATTTGAAAAAAAATATTCTGGAAAAAATTATTTTTTATGAAAAATATGTTCATTTTTCAAATTCCCATTTGGCGCCAGAATCCCATTTTTTCAAACTTTGAGCTGAAAATTTTTGTTGATTTGAAAGTGGGAGGCTGATCGAAAGAATTTTCTCAAGATTAGGATTAGACAAGAAAATCAATTCAACTGAATCTGACCTTATGCATAACCTCATTATTGTTTGGAAGCGGAATTTAAATTTTTTGATCATTTTCACTACTTTAAAATCAATGAAATATCGATAATTCGGAATCTCTCGATAATTCAACGAGGCTATTCAGCTTTATTGTCTAATCCTAATCTTGAGAAAATTCTTTCGATCAGCCTCCCACTTTCAAATCAATAAAAAATTTTAGCTCAAAGTTTGAAAAATTAAGATTTTGGCGCCAAATGGGAATTTGAAAAATGAACATATTTTTCATAAAAAATAATTTTTTCCAGAATATTTTTTTTCAAATGGTAATAGTGGGCAACATGAGTAGGATTCCAAAAAAACTATAAGAAATTGGAATTCTTGATGAAAAAATCGAGATTTCTGTAAAAATCATAGATTCCCAACTTCATATCAATTATTCCTTGATAGATCTTATAGTGCCTAGGAATTCAGTTGTTAAGAGTTAACTCCTTTTTCAAATGTATGCAAAATTTAGATTATTCACAATAAAAAAGGTTATTTAGTTGTCAGGTTTATTGAGTTTGTTCCAATCAAGTAATACAGTGTAAATGCAAATTTCGGTCCTAAATAGAATTGTACCCATCAGAGTTTATTATTTTCACGTATAATCAAGCTTTTCATTCATAAATTATGAATCACAATGAAAATTTAAGGAGACTTCCCCTCTCAAAAGAGATGTTAAGGGATTTATTGCATCAAACCTTAAAAGGAATAGCAATCTGTTAACTTAAGAATTAACTCTTTAGTTAAACTTGTTAATATAGTAACAAGAAAATTGATTTAATCAATTTCTCAACAAATTTTGAAGAACTCTTTGGATTATAAAACTTTAAATTCATCGGTAACTTTTTTCAATCAATTCATATTTCCCATGTTTTTTTAAATAAAATCATTCAGTATCATCTCACAGCCTAAATACATAAATACATATCTACGAACCCAGGTGTCATCTTTCTTGACACTGCTAATTACAGCTCACGAACTAATTAGATAAGTAGCTTAAAATGTTTTATTTTCTACAAGTCCTGATCAATGGGTGATTAATTAATTATTTCCAGGAGATTGAACAGTGAAAATATTTATGATAACGATCGTTATATGATGAACTTTGACGGAAGTAACGCTCAATTGATTATTCTAACAATGAGGCCAGAAGACCGCGGCCTCTACACATGTGTTGCTGAGAATAACATCGGCAAAGCAGAGACTCAGGCAATTATTGATATTCTCGGTAAGCAACTCACCAATACAATTCATTGCGAATCTTGAAAAATATTTTTGTTCCCAACTATATGGAGAAAAATATTGAGTTTTTTTGATAAGCAGGGCATCCAAAAATACAGTCAAATGGAGTATTTTTAGGAAAAAGTACTCAGAAATAATAATTAAAATTTGATTTTTTATAATAAAATTTACTGATACATAGGTCAACATCAGTATTCTCAGCAATTAGTCATCCAAACGTTTCGACGTTATTCTGTTCACACACCTTCTTCAATGGTACGACGAGCTCATCGAAAGAGATCATGAAAATATATAAATATTATTTTGCTTTTAAAAGACTAGTCATACCTACGGAAGAAGACGTGTGAAGATAATCACTGTCGAAACATTCTAATGACCAATGGCTGAGAATTTTGAAGCTTAGCCCAATTCAAATGATCGAGAAATAGACTCAAAATTGATTCGATATTCTATCAAAAATTTCCCATCTATTACAGTCATTTTACGAAATTAGTGGACAATTTTTCGATATTATAGGATTCGTTGACAAAATTAGAATAATTGAAGGTGTAATTATCAAATGAGTTTATCAAAATTAGTGTACATCAGACCTCGATGAAAATTTCAGATCTTGAAAAGTTTTTGAAAGAAAATTGATATGGTATTGTGGATAACTTTAAGATTTTAATAGTCTCTTAAAATCGTTTCCCCACGTTCCGAAAATGATTTTAGTACTAACATTAAAATATTGTTCGCGGGTTTGGATTTTCGTGATACTTAAACAAAGATTCCTAATTTTGTTTAAAAAATTTGTTTCAATAAGAAAAGTTTATAAATTAATTAGCCAATTAGTGTTAATGAGATTAATCAGCAGTAAAAATATTACAAAGTGAGCTAGAATTCATTCCTAATGTTAATTCTAAAGTCTAAAATTTAGACTTGTCAATTTGTTACTTCAGAATATAAAGAATAAATCATATTGTACGAATATATTTTAATTTTGGGAAGTAACAAACACAAAATTCGTCTTATCAAACCTACTGCTATCCCTCTACTTGCTTATTCCTTAGTATTATTGACCATCGAATGCTCTAGTTAATTATAATTATAATATATTTTGACACAGAAGAAAACATTTTCTCGAATTTAGTGGAATGCTTAAACAAAATTACTGGAGAGTTTTCCAATATTAAGAGAATGAGATAATCATAGGTTAGGATCTATTCGAATATAGTGGAGAGTTTATCGAAATGGAGAGACATTATTTCGTCTTTAGTGGACAGTTTTTCGAAATTAGTAAACAAGCTTAAAGTTATTTGTGGATTAGTTTGATTTCATAGAATAATGTTGAAATTTCTATAGCTAGAATGGAAAAAAATGATTTTACTCCGTATCATGAAAGTAAATAGAAATATTTGAGAAAAGCCTTGAGGAAAGAACCATTAAAGGCTGCATAAAATTAATTTTCGGTGTTATAAATCATCTATTTATTACAAAAATAGCTTGTAAAAAGAGATTCCATTAATAACTTGAAGCTTGTTTACTAATTTCGAAAAACTGTCCACTAAAGACGAAATAATGTCTCTCCATTTCGATAAACTCTCCACTATATTCGAATAGATCCTAACCTATGATTATCTCATTCTCTTAATATTGGAAAACTCTCCAGTAATTTTGTTTAAGCATTCCACTAAATTCGAGAAAATGTACACTAATTTTGATAAACTCATTTGATAATTACACCTTTAATTATTCTAATTTTGAGAACTTGTCCACTAATTTTGTCAACGAATCCTATAATATCGAAAAATTGTTCACTAATTTCGTAAAATGACTGTAATAAGTAGATGAAAACCAAATTTTACTAGACTTTGGGAATTTTTGAGATTTGTGAATTTTAATACAGTCAATTTCACACATGATGTCTCTTTTTAAATTAAATCTATTTATACCTCTCTGGCCCAAATATTCAACCAATTAGCGTTAACTTCGAAATTTTGATGAAAAATTAATGCGTCACCCTCTCCCCTAATTTACAAGTTGAGCTAAAGTTTCTTACTAATTATACATTACATGTCAGTCACAAATTGTATATTAAATATATTTTTTCAATCTTCACTATTAACTGAGATAAAATATCTCTGAAACTTTGAGTCGTGTTGAAAAGCTAATAGCTTCATTATTAGAGTAATACAAAATTTTATTTTCCCCGAACAATGTTCTATGCCTTAATCTAAAATTGATGTTTTAACGATAAAAAACACATTTTTGAAAATCAAAATGAAAATTTTTCATGTTCTGATATACAAAAATCTCATTTTCCCTAAAATCATCAAAATTTACCCAATTTCCTGGGACTTTCTTCCGACATGTGAAAGAACACTCAATTTTTGCTATAAGCCCTATTTTTATTCAAAATGTTGCAAAAACTATTCAAAAATCTCAATTCTGTCCTTTCTCGTAGTGAAATTCATTGAAAAAATCTTGGCGCGTGTTCAAAAATTTTCATCTTCAATCGAGATTTTGCATATGAGAACAAACTCGAAAACGTATGGTTTTATAGGAAAAATGCTTAGTTTTCGATAATCTTCAAAATGAGATTAAGGATGGAAAAGTTGAAAAATTTTTCCTACTCTAATCATTATACAGATTATCTAATACAGCATTGTTTATATTTAGACAATGTGTATGAACCCCAATTCTTTCATTATTGATTATTTTCATTCATAAATAATATCCGACATATGTTACATACTTTATTTCATCTATGATTTTCAAGTACTATTAATACCCCCTCTTTTGTATCAAATATATCAAAACTAAAATAGAATACCACGCGCATACATCATAATCAAAACCTAACCTACCAGTAAATATATCGATAAGGGATAAGGGAACCTATTTTCGCCTGTCTGTCTGTCTATTCACCATTTCCATCATATCTTCTCCTCTCGTCTCATAGGTGTAACAATAAAAATAATTAGAAAATCCTATGATTCCTTTGATCGGAGACGAATTTTCCCATTTTCGTCAACCTATAAATCAAACCTTCATATATATAGATCTGAACCAAAAGTTTTTGACTATGATTTTCGGGTAGTTTTTCGTCTGCCTCGCATCCACATCTATCAATATTCTTTCTGATTGATGAACTTTTTTTGTTCATATGCTCATTTATCCTAATAGCTACTCTTCTTTATGTTCGATCTATATATACCTAGTCTCACATGTTTTCATGGCTGAAACTTTGAAATTTTACTCTAAAGTTTCTTTAAGCATTCATGCCACAGAAATTAGTAACTTCTTGGGGCCTATTATTGAGTAGTGAAGATGATAATTGGCTTCCTTGTCTAAATCTGACTCTTTAAATAAATAAAGAAATTCTCATTCTTACATCTATTCTGATTAGTTATTTTATACTTTTAGACTATGATTCAGGCGATGAAAAGGAAAAGAAACCAGTGCCAAGAAATTCCAAAGGTTTACCCAAGTTCGCTCCAGAAATAATCAAGACACAATACAATGAAGAGGATGTCTTCTTAGCTTGGAAACCAATAAAACAGCAAGATAACCAAGAACCTATCACATATGTTGTTGAAATGTCAAAGGATAATGGTAAATGGTGGAGATCTATTGCTGGGGATATTAAGGAAACCTCGATATCTCTCACATCTGATTTGATTGATCCTCTGAGATCAGTCTTTCTCCGAGTTCTCGCTGAGAATAGTTACGGCCTAGGAAAGGCAAGCGAAACCATAAGGATTCCTCAGAGGGCCAATGTTCCCTCGATGCCAATGTCTAAGCCAGATATTGAATTTGAGGATGCTGGCAGTGTTCGAATTACTTGGGAGCCGGCAAGATATAGTCGTTTAGTTGAAACATCTTCCAGTAAAGAGAGAATAAACCCAAACGTTACCTATAACGTTGAAGCTAAAGAAACCAATAGATCTTGGGAAAATGTTGCCTCTGGCCTTAAAGACTGTTTTTATGTGCATCACTTGAAGCCAAATGTTACAACTTCCCTTAGAGTTTCAGCATCCAACAAGTACGGAGATTCTGATCCAACTCCGTTAGTTGTGACATGCTTAGAAACTGCAAAGCTTGCTCCTGAACTCGACATTCAACCACCTTGGGTTTCGATTATAAAGTTTCCGTCAGCTCTTGCCGATACAGCACCTACAGCACGTTCAAGTTGCTTAGAGTCATATAAGGCCGAGAAATCTTTTCATGAATTGAAAAACTCTAAAATGCCTATGGCTCCATTAGGCCTAAAGCTACACTGGAAAGAAGCTTACATGCCAGAATATTGCGATCAATGCATCGAAGGTTTGGAGCCAGTTTACAAAGTTGAATGGAGACGAGGTAAAACAGGCATGTGGAAAGTTCTTGCAGATAGTATCAAAGATGAAACATCGCTTCGTTTACCTAACGAGGTCATTAAAGCCATTGTTGAGAGTGAAGATGACTTTGAAAGTACATTGGATAATTTTGGACCCAAGTTAACTTCAAGACAACCAGAGGTACGAGTATGGTGTAGTAACTCTTATGGTGTATCGGGACCAACTAAGCCATTCCAGTTGGCTGGCAATCGTCTTCTACGTGGGACCCATCGTCGAATGAGCTTCAAAAAAGATGTTGTCAATGAGAAAGCTCCCATAGTTTACCTGCCAAAGGATGAGACGCGCCTCTCTTTGAAATTAGCTCAAATATCTCCTCTGGAAGGAATCTACCTTAAATGGAAGCCTTTCTTTAACACTCTAAATACTGGTACAGATTCCCTCCATAGAAAATATCGCATACAAGAATCAAATATAACTTTTGATGATATGGATGAAATCGATGAAGCTTATATGCGTGACTCCAGCTATTGGAATACCAATGATTCGTTTGAGCAAGTCGTCTACGGAGAGAATACCTGGGTCGATATAAAACCAAAGAGTAATAGTGCAACGCTTGTTCGAATTCTCTCAGAATCTTTTGACCCTGAAAAGAATCAGACCATCTGGCTTGATAATTTCAATTACATTTTAGTTCCGAGTAAGAATAGCCTCAGACCGAAACCATGTGAATTGTTGTCTGCAAAGGTTTCCACTGATGAGATAAGCCATGAACAGATTGTTAATTTGACATGGAAACCAAGGGATCAACTAGACTTTCTCAAGCCATACATTGACGAAGACTTGCACGTAGATAGCTCCATAAATGTGGAAATGTCTGATGAGAATCCGTCACGGATGCGCTATCATATTGACTTTTCCACAGATAACTCTGCCAACTTTAGACACATAAAGACAATCGAGGATCCGAAACAGTTGAACTTCACTCATAGGAATCCTCAGCTCAATTCGAAGCTAATTTATCGAATTATTGTTGAGAATGTATACGGTTCTAGTGAAGCGGTTGAATCGAATCGTCTTGAGACTCACCAAAAGGTTGAAAACCTTGAAGAGTGCTTCACTGACTTGAAATATCACGTTTTGGCTCCAAACAAGATTCGTTTACGCTGGCTTCTAGGTGACAATCTGATAAGTTACATTCAAAAGACTTCAATTAATCTTGAAAACGGAAATATTGGCTATAAAATTGTTAAGAAAGAAAACTATTCCGATGATTGGACCATTGTTGATACTGGCATAGTTCGTGAAGACATTATACACCATGATGTTCTCCATAAACCAAAAGGATTCAGTGATATATCATATCGAATTATTCCAGTTATCGATGAGAAGGATGGATCTCCCTCAAAGATTCTTCGCCCATCATATAAGATATCAGACTTCCAGCCAGACCTTCAATTTATTAAGCCAAACGTTAACACTGAAGATCTCATGGAATACATCATTAGCTGGGAGCATATCGATTTGAATTCAATCTATTCAGCACATACTCTTGATTTGACCTCGCCGAAGAATCTTGAAGATGACCTCACATATACAGTGCAAGTAAGCCAAGTATTTGTAAATTATTGGTTAAAATGAATAAACAAGATATTAATTTAAAGAATGCTAATTTCATTGGTTGAGATAATACTCGAATTTGTATTATGTTCTCTAGATTGCTAAAAAGAACTCAACAACATGGAGTAATCTGGCTGAGGATTTAACAGATTTCAAGTATGTCTGGCGAAAGCCAGACCCTCTCAATTCGTATTCGTTTCGTGTTATAGCCAAGAATAATTTTGGTTATGGCATACCTTCAAGATCAACGAGGGTTGAACCACAAGTTGGTAAGTCTCTCCCACTCCTTGTTATCTAAATATTGATTCGAGTTTTGATAAATTTTAATGATAAAATCCTTTCCCAGTAATTCCAGATATGACATTTGTACGTCCGACTATAAAAGAGCCGATAGAAATCCTGGCCAAGGATACATTCCCAGAACTAACATGGAATCTTCCAAGATCGTTTAATATTGTCAATACATTAACACCTTGTCGTTATGAAGTTCAGGTAAAAAGTATAACTGGAGATTATCTATCCGACTTACCAAAGGCTCAACATGAGAATGAAGATAACACCTGGCATCTACTCGCGACAGATTATCGAAGGACTAAACTAGTCCTCGACCAACTAGATCCTGGAGCTGAATACTGGCTGAGGGTTGTACCAATAACTGATTTTGGCGCTGGCAAAGCCTCCAAATCCGTCAAGAAAGGAGTCTCCCATACTCTATTGAGTAAGTCAAAAGTTTATTCTCTCTTTATCGACATTCCCTGACTTTATTCTTGTAGATGCTGAAAGGAAAAACTCTTATCTGAAGTCACCTAGTGTTCCTGTTTATGTACAAGGTAGGTACATATCTCATATTCATAGTATGAATTTCATACTCTACTAGAATTAAATTCTAATCTTCCCATCTCTTTTTATTTTAGAGGCGCCAACCTTGAGAGACTCCAATGCCTCCCTATCATCAAACATTGACAACGGAATCATTTATGCCCCACTTGGTGGAACATTCGATCTTAAATGTTCTGTCCGTGGACAAGGCTCGAATATACCAATTAATGTTATATTTTCTTGGTTGGTTAACGGTCAGCCGATTGAGAATGTCTTTATTGGCTACAATAATTGGAGCATTAAAGTCGACCGTTTTGCTGAGTCCTGCACTCTTCGAATAGACAATGTTGATGAAATAAATTATGGCAATTTCACTTGTGTAGCCAGAAATGAATACGGCCAGGCGACTAAGGAGTTCAAGGTTCGAAAAGCTGGTTAGTCTCTTTCAGAAAACCCTATAGTCCTTCTCTTATTTACTTTTTTAGATGCTCCAGTCTTGACCGAAGTTCCACCACCGGTATTTCTAGTAAAACTTCGTGGACGTCTCGAATTACCAGTTTGGCTAGATGCTGTGCCCAAGCCAAAAATAACATGGATGCGTGAATCAAAAATGCTGACCTCATCACATAGAACACGAATTGGGGATGTCAATAATACTTCAACAGATGTAAGTTGAATTAACAACATTCGATTATGCGCATAGGTAGCGTAGACGTTGTGCAAAATCAAATTGAATTGTGCGCGCAGAATCATGGCGCTTAGAGTACCGCTTTTCTAGAAAAAATTGCTGGGTAGGATACAAATTGAGCCAGAAAGCAAGTATCTCAAAATATTATTACGTCTCCTGATCTAGATATATTCCCACAAAGTTTTAGTTATTTTGAAATTCATATTCAAGGTCATCATTGTAGCCTGAATATACTCTTCGGGTAAATTTATTTGACACATCTTTCATTTGACAGTCATTACAAATAATTGAATAATGTTCTTTACAAGGAAAAACATTTCACATATTCGCGATATCCTTTTCGATCTTTTTCATTAGGACAATAATGACATCTTCTATTTTTTACTGATGAATTATGTCGTTTTGGAGTTGATTCCATAACTGGAATTTCTGCTTGACGTTTATTAGAAGTCTTTTCTATCACACAAGTGCACAAGTTTTTTCTATCTCTTCTCTTCTTTGGTGGGGGTTGGGTTTTGGTGGATTTCTTTCTCTTGGCTTAGATAGGCTCATTGGTTTTACATGATTTTTTTGGACGCATAAGTTTGGTTTGTGTTGATTGATAAGATATGCCTCTGTTGCTTTTAAGATGTAACCGTTTTTCCCTGATGGTTTGTAAAGTATTTCAAAGTTTGGGGTGGGGGGGGAAACTTGGGCATTACATGATTTTAGATGCTCTCTAACAACAGTTTGACCCTTGTAAAGGTGTTCATCAATCCTATCTGTACATTGTACAGTGTACACAGATTCACATGGGCATTTAAATTTGTATATCACATGGCTCTTCTTGAGGATATCTATTTTGTCCTTTGATGAGTTGTTGAACAATTTTTGTGTTGTGAAGATAGTCCTTAGGTTGCCATTTGGCTATGTTTCACTGAAAACTTGGTTAATTTTCGTTTGGAGGATTGCTGCAATTTTGTCACCTTTGAAAGGTAGGCTCAGAATTACGGTCTCACCTTTTTTTGATTTGGTTTTCCTTTTGACGTGTAGAGTTTAGACAGACGATCATTGATTAATTCAATTGGATAGTCATTTGATAGGAATATTCTGATCAGGTTTTCTAATTCGCTTTCCCATGCTAATTCTGAAACGATTCTACGGGTCCTTTCGGCAAGTGCTGTTATCAGCCTTCGTTTCACCTTCATTGGTACAAAAGAATTAAAATTGAGCAACTTCCCGGTAAATGTGTTCTTCCTGTAGATACCTCTGGTTATGGATCCATCTTCGTTTCTCGATAGTTTCACATCCAGGAATGATATACTGTGGTCGTTTTCTTTCTCGACTTGTGGTTAACAAAATTCGTTAGGAAGAAATCTCCTAGATTTTCTGCAGGTTCCTACCAGAGCTGTACTATTATTTGAAAGAAATTTCGAAAGAGTCATTGATGTGAAAAAGTTGTCGCATATTACAGTATGACCTTTTCTAATAAAAGGTTGAGTAAGTTCTTTTACAACTCTAGTGCCTTGATTCTGTTCTAGTTGTGGTCCTTCCGTTAAGTCGACTCGCCTGGCAAATTTGTTAATTAACCATTGAATTTTTTGTGGATTGTTTATTTTTGTTTTAATTAGAAATTTTTTGAAAAGATTTTGCTCAACGTCTACGCTACCTATCCCGATTTTGATTGGCCCACAAATAGCCAAATTCTATTGGTCTAAATCGTATCTTTAGGAACTGAAATTGAGTTTTCTCTAAAAATTTTATTCGATTTCGTTATAGAAAATTTAAACTTCTTTCATTCCTAGTTGAGACATTTTTTTGGTTCTTTCTAAGGTTTTCCCGAATTTTAGACATTCTCTCTCCTGATTGGTTTACTCAGTAAATCTTGTTTCGACCAATTAGAAGCCGTAATTTTTCTTAATCATCTTTTGTTTATGAACACTAACTGGCTTTAGGAATTAATTTTTAAAAAATTTTTCAGCCTGATCAAATGCATATCGGCCTTAATGCTTCAATTGTAATTGAGGATTGCATTCTACAAGATGGTGGTCTCTACACGTTAATAGCTGAAAACATTGCTGGCTCTGCTCAGTGTAGTTGCATTGTCCGTGTTGAAGGTAAGTTTTTAAGCTCAATTCGGATTTATTTAAAGAGTTTTCTTGAGTTGTTTTTTAAATGAAGATAATATTTGATCCCTCTTTCAGAATGCAGAGAAAAAATGCAGATTTTTTCTTTATTATTTTCTGTATTCTGAAAGAAGGCCTCATGATCTAGATTCCAAAAAATCTTAATCAAATTCGATTTCTTGATGAAAAAATTAAGAATTTTGTTAAATTCATAAATTCCCATCTTCATATTAACTAGGTGAACACAGTAAATTGCGTTGTTTTTTCTCATCATAAGAGAAGAAAAATACAGTATCCCCTATTATTTCGTTCTAGGTGCTTAGGTAAATATATCCCACAGGAACGTCTTATTTGGTAATGGATTAGCCCATGTCGCTGAATGTTACAGCTTACTAATGCATTCTACCGAGACTGGTACGAAAGAAACTCATATAGCATTTAGATATTAATCTAAGTATGCATATATGGTAGACATATACGGAGGACGAAACGCACTTAGATTATTTCTAAATGCTATATGAGTTTCTTTCGTACCAGTCTCGGTGGAATGCATAAGTAAGCTGTAACATTCAGCGACATGGGCTAATCCATTACCAAATAAGACGTTCCTGTGGGATATATTTACCTAAGCACCTAGAACGAAATATTTCTAGTAACCTTTGTAAGTATAGGTGCTGCACTATTCATTAGTATCCTCTATGTTGGCATTGCCTATTAATTGCAAGACTCAAATAAAAAGAAATCCCAAAGAAAGATTAGAAAATTGTCTATATTTTGCTAAATAGGTTATTGCTAATAATAACTTAATACATTTTCTAATTTAATGTCAAAGAAAAAAACAAGATGTATTAATGTTGAAACCTTTCTTCTGAAGAGAATATTCTTTCTTTATGATGGATTTCCCAAATTATTGATTATTCCCTTGCCAAGATATAATAATGAATGTTGTGTAACATCGTTGAGACTAAACAATACATTTCTGGTTATTTACTCCCCTTGATAAATACCCGTTAAATCTGTGTACTTTCTTGAAAGGAATGGATAACTATATATATATATATCTGTAACCTCTTTTTGAAAAATGTTTCTTCTGCACTTTCCATCCAGACAGGGTCTTTATAAATGGTTATGGTACATAATTTATTGGTTTTTATTACTTGGATTCTTCCCCTTGTTAATATGGCTTGGTTGTTTTACTAAAAAAATTTGATTTTTCATCTCTTTTTAAGATATCTCAATATAGTCGGTTTTGATTTTAGTAATAAGGGAGAATTTCGGACTCTAAATAATAGCCCCATGTTTCAATCATTTCAGGTTTACTCAATCAAAAGATCTTATAGATTAACTTTTTTTCCTATGCAAAGAAATATTAGGTCACCAGTTCAAAGTTAATTTTGAATTGTGAAAGAGTGCTTTCTTTAGTTTTTTTCAAAACAAAACTAAAGACTGCTTTTTATAGGTTCTAGCGAACATCATTTCTTTTCTCTGGAAAAGAAATCTAGTCAGAAATAACCTCTAAAATCATCTTACAAAATTTCCTTTCAAGTTTTTCAATAGTGTAAGATATTTCGACTCATGTTCATTTTTAGGCATTAGCAAAAACACAATGTGACTAGTTACAGCTGAACTTTTTTATTCTTATGGATTTCATGATTCATGGTTGTTTGTTAATACGGTTATTTCATAAATGATTGAATAATTAATATAAAAACCATAGCAGTTTCCTTTGGTCAGAAAAAAATATTAACAAAATCTTTTGCTCTATTAGAATTCAAAATTTTCACATCAATCGATGATCTCAATCAAGCATTGGGCTAATATATTAGAGGTAAAAGCTCCGTTTCATTGTTCGTTTGGGAAATAAATTAAATCGTACATCTTTTTATACCCAGTGTTAGTTTTCTCCTAAGCTGATTGGTTGAAACTTTAAAATCATCTTTCATTGGTTTAAAACCAACCAAATAGCTTTATACACGTGTTTGTAATGTTGTGAATCACAACTTGTGATCTATCAAAAGGCTACTATGCAGAAATTGTACAGAAAAGTACAAATGCTAAAATTTAAAAACTTGTCGATAAACTTGAAATTAAATCTCATAGATTATTGCTCAAATAGGTTTAGAGACTATGTAATTCAAAGTTTTTATTTGCCAATCAATTAAAATTATAAATATTCCACTGAATTAAAAAATATTCCTTTTCAGGTTTTACTGATTTTTTATTAATGAAGTAAAATTTTAACCTCATCTTAAATTGAATGATATCATCATTCCCTCTGCATCTATGTAAACCCCATACAAGTGTATAAAGCTAATTGGTTGGATTTTAAACCAATGAGAGATGATTTTAAAGTTTCAACAAATCAGAACCAAGCTTTGGAGAAGACTAACACTAGAACCAGTGGGGTATTAATTTATTTCCTAAACGAGCAATGAATCTGAGCTTTTACCGGAGTAATATGTTTTATATACTAAAAAATTAAATAAAAAATCTACCTCTACAACACATTGATCATTAAATTTCTCAAATTCTCCTCAGAGAACCCAGTTCAACGATTAATTGAACCGAGATGGACAAATATCGAAGATCACTACTACGTCCTGACTCAGATCGGTGTGTAAGTACCCTTAAAATATGTTAGTTAATAGTAAGTTTATTATAAATATTTATTTTCTCTTTCAGTGGAGAATTCAGTGAGACATATCTGTTAATCGATAAGAACACCAACCGGGAATATGTTGGAAAAATGTACAATCTAAATGATCCAGTTAAAAGGTTTTGTGGTGCTCAGGAACTCCAATGCCTGACGAGATTATTCCATTCGAATGTAGTCGAGTTGATTGATGCCATCGTTTGTGATGATACTTTAGTCATCATTTTAGAAAGGTATGCCTTTTATCTACTCATAAGTAGGGTACCTATTAGATTTATGATTTGAGTACTTCAAAAATGGTCATATACGAGTTATATTTTTCCAGAAAGATCTATATCTTGAAACAAATACAATGGTGAATCTAAAATCATAGCTATTCTACTAATAAAATAGGACTTAGGATCAAATAGTCAAAATTGTCTTTGATTTAGGAAGATCTGAGAATTTAAAAACTTTGGTTTTTTCACCAAAAATTCGAATTTGTAAAAGATTTTTTGGAATCCTACCCATTTTGCCCACTTTCAAGATTAAAAGAAAAGAATTCTATAAAAAATTCTTTTCTTGAAAAATATGTTCATTTTTTCAATTTTCGATTTGGCGCCAAAATCCCAAATTTTCGAACTTTGAACTCAAAATTTTTATTGATTTGAAAGTAGGAATGTGATCAAAAGATGTTTTAAAGATCAGAATCAGACAAGAAAGCCGAATATCGCTGATAAATTTTCAAAAGATCCACCATTTTCGAGAGATTTTGAATTATCGAAATTTCATCAATTTTCAAGTAGTGAAAATGATCAAAAAATCAAAATTCAGTTCCCAAACGATACCGAATATTTGATATCTTGTCTAATTCTGGTCCCATAAAACCTCTTTTGATCACAATCCCACTTTCAAATCGATAAAAATTTTGAGTTCGCAAATATGAGATTTTGGCGCCAAATTAAAATTTGAAAAATGATCATATTTTTCATTTTTCTGGATTTTTTAAATAGTGGACAACATGAGTAGGATTGCAAAAAATCTTCGACAAATTCGAATTCTTGATGAAAATATCAACATTTCTTTAAAAATAACAGATACCCAACTTCATATATATCAATTAGCTTATAAATGCAATTCCTTTGGTATAATATATGAGTACCCTTTTTATTGTTAATTTGATAAATTTTGACAGGTTGCTTAACCGATATCTGATCCTTGCTTCTCTAAAATCATCAACATTTTTTTCCACAGATTGATGGGTAATGACATGATTAATGGAATTCTCTCATGTCACATTTGGAATGAAAATCTCGCGGCCAATTTGACTCAACAAATCCTTGAGGCTGTGAATCATATTCATTCTGAAGGTGTCCTCCATCTGGACCTTTGTGTAAGCATGCATGATGAATCATCATTGATGATATTTGAGTTATAAAACAAAATACATTTTAAATATATTTTCAATGATCAATCTCGTCTAATCAGATTGAATCATTTTTTTCAATGCGTCAGGTTGACCAATTATTCTTTTTGTAATTTCAGCCAAATAATCTGATATTTACAAAGATGTTGAGTAAGCAGGGTACAATAGCAGAAAATCTTGTTGAATCCATGGCACCACTAACTGGAGATGTCAAAGGTTCCGGAGCCAAAGCTGGGACTGGTATAGCTAGCTCACTTCTCAAGCTAACTGGGTTAGTTCAATACATTGAATTTAATGAGCATACACGCTATATTTATATGGTTCTTTTGAAGATTTCTTAACCCTTCATGTCCTAGGGATAACTAGAACTGAAAGATATTTCATTACAATTAGAAACAGTTACTCATGGAAGGATGATGGAAATCTATTTTATTTTTAATGATATACAATAAGATGAGATATCAGTACCACATAATTGTATAGAGAACAAGGTGAATTACTTTATTTGGTTGGTTAGAAATATTCAAACCAATCAGAATGCACCACATTAATTCATCATTTTATGTGTGGTGGGATATCTCATTTAGTCATGCCAAGACGTGCAATCGTATTAATAGCTCTACTTCAAAATCTTGAAAATAAGATCTTAAACGATAAAATCATATTTTTGAAAATCGTAAGATCTAAAATAATTTTAAACGTAGTATTTGAGGCCCTAGTTTTGATATTGATAAACCAACAATAAATTAGACTGTTTAAATCAGGGGAAAAATCTATTTGGGTCATGAAAAACAACTTCTGGGGACATGAAGGGATAAAAGAATAGAATACGAATACTCACCGGCTATTGGTTAGAATTTTGAGAAAATAAACCCTCATTATTTGGAATAAATTCCTGAAATACGATTTTTTAGCTTCTCGCTTGCTCAGCCAATATTCCAGTGGTCCACAGCTCGAGGCTATTCTGATGAAGATAGGCCCCAGACATCTGGCAAGCCCCCACACAAATGGAGGTCCGACTTTGCCTCTCCTGAATTCTTACTTGCCATAGAAACCGAGAAGGAAGATATGAAATCCGATGAAAAATTCCAATTGGGACCCAGTTCAGATCTCTGGAGCATTGGAGTTATTGCTCATATAATGCAAGTTTCAAATATTCTATCTAAATAATCTATTCTTTCTGACTAATCTTGACCTCTCTTAATTTAGATTAACTGGCCATCATCCTTTCATTAAAGATCCCCTGAAACCAATCAAGTACAATGATCTGAAAGAAATGTCTTTCAATCGTAACAGTGAACTAGTCAGCCATTTGTCAGATGAAGCAAAAGACTTCTTGGAAATTCTCCTCAACTTTGACTGTCAGAAGAGATCAACTGCCTTCTTATTGCTCAACCATCCCTGGATTCAACAACTAAACTGTCAGCCGAGATCCCTTGAATTAATTATGGCCGATCTGCTCAACTACCAGGATAAACTCCTCAAGTTGAATCCATACCAGATAAATCTACATCGGGAGAACGAAATGGTTCAATATATTGAATTGATCAAGTCTCTAAACAATAGTTGTAAGAACATTTGTAGTCCTAGAAGACCCTCTTCTGCAACCCCTGGTGATCAGCCATTGAATATGCCTAAATTTCCCTCATACGGTAGGGGTTCCTCTATTGACAGGGAGATTTTCCAAAATCTCGATCACATTACAACCTTGAATAATCAGTACAAAAATCAAGCTGGTCTATATTCATCTTTATCCTCAGGCGCTTCGTCACTAAGTAAATTAGATTCTACGTAAGTTTTATTGAGATTCATTGACATATTTGATCTTAACCAATAACAAACCTCCTTCTCTTATAGTGAGTATCTCAATCGACGATCAAGTGTCTCATCCAGCTTACGTGGCTACAGTCAATCCCCTGGACCGGAAAGAATCCTTAGTCATCAAAAATCCTCTAGGGGTCAGAGTACATCGTCCATCGTATCGTCACGTGATTCCCTCCTTCGGAATGTCCCATGTAGTGAGAATAGAGAAGAGCCCATCTTACCAATTGATGAGTACCTCCTATCTAGCGATGATAGGGTCTTGATAAATCGCCAGATTAATGAAATTTCCAGAGCATCCGAGAGACTGGAATCTTCCTCTGTCTTCCAGCCTGACTCTGGACTAGGCCAAAAGGTTAAAAAGACCAAGATGATTCGTAGGTTCCAATGAAAACACAACTCAATGATAAAAACTTACAATTTTTCCCTTTTTCAGCTCCAATATTCATCAGCTGCCTTCGAGATGTTCACTACGTTACTGGAATTGGGTCTGAGGCAAAGTTTTACTGTCAGCTGGCTAGCTCGATAACAATACCAAACATCACCTTCCTCAATAAGACCGGTCATAAAAAAGCTATTGATGAACTAGTCGGGGACGACGATCCTGCAACGATTCTATCTCATGGTTCTGTTGCAGCTGCTTGGTACTTAAATGGTCGTTTAATATCTGATGGGCCAGGCATATACCTTGGTGCCTCACCAGGTGGCTGGCTCTGGCTCTGCCTAACAGACCTTGAATATGACATGTCAAATTCTGTTATTGAATGTGTGATTAGAAATAGAGCTGGTAAAGCAAAAACTTCTGCTCGACTTATTCTTGCTGAGCCAACAAAACCACCGTGTAGACCAGGCCTTGTGGAAGTTAATAAGGACTATACTCTTATCTCCTGGTCGATTCCCGACATGACACAAACTTCAGATGTCATCTATCGTGTTGATTATAAAGAAACAAGTAGTGCTCTCCCAATATGGAAGACTCTAGGATATACAGTTGATCGTAGATATATTATCAATAACCTTGATCCAATGTTGAGATATTGTCTTAGGATATCTGCCAGGAATACCTACGGATGGAGTAATTACAGTATTGCTTCATCAGAATTTTCTCCAAAAGACTGTAAGTTGAAATCTCTGAGAATTTCTCTGATAATTTTTCAATGGATCTTCCAAACTTTTAGTCTTTAAGAATTCAGAGTCAAATGATACCAGAAGATCTGTTCTAAGCGAAGGAATGAAACGCTGGATCTTGAATGAACGCCAGTCCCCCAACATTCTAAGCCTTGTTGACCATGTTTCCGCAATCAACTTGATGGTTAACAGGAAGTCTGAGGAGAGGCCGTTGTCTAATCAGACAATCAATGAAGTCCAACAAAACTCTGGACTTTTCTCCTCCATTGAAGCTATTAAAGAAGCTTTCATACCAGAAAAAGTGATTGCCAGGTATGTAACAGACTGAGGAAATAACTCATGATGATGTAATTTATTCTCTATTCTTAAATTCAGAGGTAACTTTTCAAAGTTAATCCTGGCCTACACACATGAGAGTCTCTCGGATAATGGCAACTCTGAAGAACCCAACGATATTTGCTATCCACCCCGGGTAATCATTAAAGTGTCCAAAATTGAGCAAGACGAAAAGAAGGACCTCAAAGTACGAAGAGAGGCAGTCCTCCTATCGAGTATATTCTATTCCTGTGGTGGATGTCCTGGTATATTGGATAATACCCTATCAGATCAAAATTTCATCTTCTCCACATCCAGACATCTGCTGCCTACTGGGTTCACACTTGGCTGGATTGGCAATGATGCTGTTAATCCAACTGTGGGCGTATCCATCATTAATTGGCTACCTGGCGGTACACTCCTCGATGTTTTGGCCAACAGAAGTGAATTTTCAGAGTTCCATCTCTCCAGATGGTCATATCAGCTTTTAATGGGTCTTAGATGGTTACATACCTGTTCCCATGGTCGACCACATGGCTGTCTTAGACCTGAACATATTCTAGTGGCCCGAAGGACTAGCCAGCTGCCGGATCTTGTCATCGGGGGTCTGGCTGATTGGGAAGAATCAGAAAGTATCCAAGATGATCCTTATTTAGCTCCAGAAATTTTCTCAACTAGATCAATGACTCCTCTCTGTGATTTGTGGAGTCTTGGCTGTTTTATTTATTTCTTGTGAGTTTTGTTTATTTCCTGTCTACTTACGAGTATATTTTCAATCATTTCTTTTAGAATGACTGGAAAAATTCCCAGTACAAAGATGACTGGAGAGAATATCGGCATTGAAGTTGAAGAGTTTGAGACAAGCAAGAAAAAGGTCTTGAACGAGACTGAAAAGCCAAAGAGTAAATACGAAGATCTCTCACAGGATGATCAAGTTACCAAGAGACTTGACATAAACCTACTCAGACCATTTACAAGATATGCTAAGAAATTTGTTGTCAACTGTCTCCAGATAAATCCGAGGTAAGAAAGAGACCAGTGAAGAAAAAAGGTTTAATCTTTCTGTTTATTTCTCGTATAGTAAAAGAGGATCTGTCGATTTTTGGCTCGAATCACGTTGGTTCTCCCTAGATTCTGAGATGGTTACCAAGTTGGCGAGAAATGTGATCCTCGGCAATAAACTCCGGGAATATCAGAGAAATAACTGCCAAATTTCTTCTAGTGATGAACTACTTCTAGAGGATGACATTTCAATCTTCTAGAATAACCGTCAAACCTCCAAACAAGTTGTGTACATATGAAAAAAACTATTTTCTTTGATGCCTGGTTTGAACTGAAGAGACTTTTATCAAATTTTTGGATGAACCAGAATTGCTTTCTTAAATTTCCCTAATCCCAGTAAAAATGATTTTCTTTTTGCAGATTCGCAGGGTGTGCCATTAAAATAATCATGCTTAAGCAATTATTTTTTAAGATTTGAAGGAATTATTAGTAGATTTTGTATAGAAATTTCATCGAATAAAAGCTTTCTTAATTCAAAAATTTATTTTTCCTCTTTTTTCTATCGATACTAGCCGTATCATACGATACATTGTGAATTAGTTTAAAGATTCACTACACCAAGACATCTACATAAGAGTTTACATAGACAATAAATTAAATAGAGTATAGTAAAAAACAATTTAAAAGTTTTAGTCTATCAAGTCTAAAAGTCTAAGACTTTAAGTCTTTGAAATCAATTTATCGCCATAAAAAAGAAAGAAAATCATAGATCTTCATATTTATTGTTTTAAATTAAAACTTATTCAAATCTTTTTACTCAATGTCTAATCCCGATGAGGATGACGAGGATCGACCGAAATATAGCGCAACTTCTTTTCTTTTTGGTAATGTTAATGAGAATGCAGAGTTAGAGGATGAATACTTACAGTCTTCCGAACTAAGGCATATTAATAATTTCGAGAATTGTCGAGTTACTGAAATTGAAGAGACATGTAAACAAGTTTTACAAGAGGAATCAGAGTCTCGAGGATCACTTGAACAACCCAAAGATCTATCCAGCATTGAAGCTAAGGATTATTACGATGAACCAGAGGTTGTTGCTGACCCCGATGTTGATCTTCAATCTCTAGATTATCAAATCAACATTGAGAAACCGAAGGATACCGAGGAAGATAACTACGATGATGACGAGGAACAAGAAAAAGTCACTGAACTGGCCCCAATTATTGAGACCAAGACTTCACTTGACATAAAACTAGATCCTGACTCTGAGTTTGATTCACATCAAACTCCAGCTGCTGAATTGATGCCACCGCCTACTCAAATATCTGCTAAGCAACTTCTTACATGTCCAATTGACACTTCCTCTTTATCTCAAGCTGCATCTCTCTCGTAAGTTTTGTCCTTAACTCGTACACTTCTAGGCAATCGAAAAATGGCAATAGAAAACTCTTGAATACACCTCTAGCCAACTTGATGCCAGATGAATACGAAGACATTCCAATATCGGAAATATTCCCTGAATTCAATCCAAATGAGACGCCGAAATGGATGCGTCTCTTCAAATTAAACTATCCACCCCAGTACCTTCGTGACGTCCAAGAACAAATAACCCAGCCTCATTATACGGATAGATTTTGGAAGCCAAGTCAAGATGAAGAATGCCTTATTCTCGACGATACTCTTAATATGGGCTTGTTATCTTCTAAGAGAAAAAGTGATAAGGTCATTGATGAAGCCTTGGAATTGTGTCAGCCTGTCATTCACACTTCCACGGACACCATTACTCAGTTCATGGCTGGACATCCAAAGTCCTGGTGGTGTCAGGCTTATCAAAAAATGTTTGAGGGAAAATACAACGAGGCTATGCGATATGTTAAATATTACTGTTTCACCAACCAACTCAAGACTGCCAAGTCAGGTCGCAAGGGAATCTCAAAGAATCGCGACAACCGTGATTGTAAGAATGACTCAACATTGGGACTATCTTTTGATGATTTTGCCGATGTTCCTGCAGCGTAAGTTTTACAGTAAAGTAGTCACGAACAAACAAATATTTTGCAAAATTGATTCAGCTTAAACTGAAATATTAGGTTCGCGTCAATTATACTTATGCCACTGTATAACTTATTATTAGGAATATTAACAAAAAATGTATAAACATTGATTTGTCTGATAAATATTCTTGAGGTAAACCTATTCTGAATGGGAATTTATGATTTTTACAAAATATTTACCGATCATTTCAATCAGTTCAAATTGACTGTTCTTTCAAAAATTCAACAGTAATAATCGGTTTCCTTTTTTTTCGACAGATCTTGGCGTAACGGCCCAGCAAAGTATTGGTACGATCAATTGAATATTCCTGAAGATGTTGACATAACTCTGTGGAAAGAGTGGAACTTTAATCAAAATGCAACTTCAATTCTTCTCAACAACACCTCTCTTAACAATGAAAGCGGCCAGTCTACTGATGAAAAGCCAGATATACTTGGTATTAAACTAGAAAACAAAATTGCAGAACAATCTGTGATATTCGAGGCAGAATCCATTCCCAATCCGCCATCTGAAGTTGAAGGAATCCCTGTAGCTAGCAGTATTTTACCAATGAATATTAAAACTGAAGAAGAACTCTCCTCTATAACTTCTGACAAGCCAATCAATGATGAAGGGGAAAATTGCTCAGAATCTGACGAAGGAATAGAAGTGGACGAATTCGAACAGTACCGTGATTATCTAATGAACAAGTTTGATGAGAAATCTTTCTATCCTTACCAGCTGATACAATGGGAAGATGATATCATTTACGATGTTCAAGCTTCCAAATCAAAAATTGAACAGTTGGCTCGTAATAACGCCGCCTATGCTGGTTGGATACCTACAAAGAATTGTCGGACAATGTCCGCCTTCCTTGACTCGTACTCGGATAAATACCCAGCCATTTTGCCCTCGAAAACAATCTTTTCCAATACAACCAATTATGGTAATTCTCAAAATGCCAACTCCTCTTCTGGTGGAAGCAATCCCAAGTGGAATCAACGCAATCAAGGCATCCTGCCCAATGCAACCCAAACGAATTTCACGCCATTCTCGATATTCCCTGTTGAAAATGAGGCCATCCTTAATGATACATGGCTAAACAGCATCATTTATGATGCCGACGAAGCCTCGAAAATTCCACCTTTCCTTCTTACCTATGATGAGAACGATGAGGCTTGCTTTCACGAGGAGGCCATTCCAGATGCTGATTTGGCTGCCATTGCCCTGGCCGCTGTGGATAATCCAAGTGCCAAGCAAATCGCAACAAGATATGGCTTATCCGAAAGTGCCCTCAAAGAGTTGGTCAGTAATACTTCATCTGCTATCCTTGATAACGAAGCAAATATGAATGATAACAAACTCTCGAATAATAAACAGCCGATAAATCGGGCTAGTCTTCATGTAAGCTTCGGCTTTGCCTCCACTAAAGGGATGCTTACTGGCGCCCTAGCCAAGGCCGCTAAGGGAGCTGAAAAGGTTAAACGAATCCTTGGTAAAGTAAGTGTTTCATTCTATAAATACTAGCCTTTTACGTTTCAACATCTTTCTATTTAGCATGGTTTTCTTGCTAAAGAAAATAATGCTGACGACGAAGAGGCCACAAATGACCATGGCGAGACTGCGGATGATTCTATGCACAATGCAGCGGCCGCAGCGAGTGGCCTTCCCCCCAAAGACTCATTTAACATGAGTAATGATGAATTCTATGCTCAAAAGGTTGGCCCCCTAGATGGTACTCAATCAAGATGTGGCCCATTGCAACATTCTACACCAGCTGTTGAATTATGGCCGCCATTCTTTCCAACTTATATGACATCATTAAGACTTCAACAATTCCATAGAGTCCCCCTGAAAAAGTATCTACGCGGTCCCATGTCCCAGTATAATACACCCTTTCCCATTTTCAATTTATCCAAAGCAATCCAAAAGAAGGCCAGAGAACGCGAGGAGGAAAAAGCCGCCTGTGGTGGCGGCGACATTTTCTTTATGCGAACACCTGCAGATCTATCTGGAGTTGATGGGGATCTGGTATTGTTTGAATTCTCAGAAGAATACCCACCCTTTGTTCAACAAACAGGTATGGCTACGAGGGTCGTCAACTATTACCGATCATTAACTCCAAAAGACCCGACACTATCACCAGCTCATGATCCGTATACAAAGCCGCCTGATCTTCCTTTTGGCTCTTTGGTTTATGTTAGCTCAGCTGAGTCTCCTTTTCTTGGCAACCTCAGATGTGGAGCATATCTTCAGGTATGTTAAAACCTCTCAAATCGTTTACAAATTAAACTTACTTCCCTTTCTTAGACCCTGGAAAATAACATGTTTCGTGCCCCAATCTATTCACATTCCTTGCCACTCACTGATTTCATTATCATCAGAAATCGTAACGGCCTCTCGATACGTAAAGCCAATGCAATATTCACTGTTGGCCAATTGGTGCCACTTGTCGAAGTTCCGAGTCCAAATTCAAAAAGAGCCAACAATTTCGTTCGTGACTTTCTTCAAGTCTACATTCTCCGTCTATTTCTTCGTAGTACCGACGACCCGAAAAGAATCAAAATGGAAGAGATCCGCAAGGCCTTTCCAAATCATTCAGAATCCTCCGTACGCAAAAGACTCAAGATTTGCGCTGATTTTAGACGAACTGGCTCTGATGCAAGTTGGTGGGTCCTTCGACCAGACTATCGATTACCCAGTGAAGAAGAAGTTCGTTATCTTGTCTCACCTGAAGATTGTTGTGCCCATTACAGTATGCTAGCAGCAGAGATGCGTCTAAAAGAGGCTGGCTACGGTGAAAAATATCTCTTTGTAGCAGATGAAAATCAAAATGATGACGAAGAAGGGCAGGTAAGTAACTTTTAATATGCCTCTCTTAAAAATGAGTTAATTTCTTCAATTTTCAGCCCAAACTTGAAGATGAAGTTAAAGCGGCCCCTTGGAATACGACACGAGCATACTTAGCTGCTCAGCGTGGTGGCTGTTTTCTTGAACTTCATGGTGCTGCTGATCCTACTGGTCTAGGCGAAGCGTTCAGCTATTCAAAGACATCAGCTAAACCGGGAGCTCTTTTTCGTCAGTCTGGTGGTGAAATAGCCCGGTCTCTCCTCAAAGGTAAAAAAACTGTTACCGGCACCGATGCTGATCTACGAAAGCTTTCCCTGAAGGAGGCCAGAGCACTCCTTCGTTCATACGGAATCAACGAAGCCGATCTGAAATCTTTCAAGCGTTGGGAAATCATCGACATGGTCCGCTTCACATCTACTGAACGTGCTAAACAAGGCGAGGAAGAAGACACCGCCAAATTTGCCCGTGGAAATCGTCTCTCAATGACAGAACAAGTTCGCTGCTATCGTGAAGAATGCCAGCGTATATTTGACCTCCAGAATCGTGTCCTCAATAATCCCGAACTCTTGAGTAGTGACGAACAAGTCTCTAGTGAAGAGGAAGATGACGAGGAACAACAGCTATACTCCAGCCAAAATGAATCAAAGAAAATTGAAAAGAATAGTGCCATTGGCGGAGTCAAATTGTCCACCCTTTCATCTGGACAATCCCTCGAGCAGATGAGCAAAAATATGCAAAGTTATCTATCCAATAGAATCTCCGCTAAAGATCTTAGCGCCAAAGAAGAGGAGGCGGAACGTGAACAACTCAAGAAACAGTTATCTTCACCTAAAGTAAAGTTTTCTAATTTCCTTTTCTATCACAAGTCTTCTTTTTTGTCCTTCCAATTTATTTAGCACCATAGGTAGCTTTGAAGCAGTAAATGAAATTTTATTGTTCTTTTGGATCCAGGCTATCTTTGAGATTGTGGTTTCAATTTTATATCATTATAATTTTCATTTATTATAATAAAAGTGTGTTCAGCTTTCGTCTTGAGTCATGGCTACGTCCATCTCCTTTGAATGTTAGTATGACATGAATCTGGATATCCATTTTTCTTCAGTCTTTCTGTTATTCGGCTTATCTTATCAAGTACTTCTTCTTTGTTCTCTTGATTAGACTGATGGCTAAACCTAATTTGTAACATTTCAGGCAAAAGCCTTTGAAATGTATCTAATTCCCTGTATCTGAATTCTTATTGTGTATAATTTCCTGAAAAGTACCATCAGGTTTTCTAAAAACTTGACATCTAAGAAACTTGATGCATTGCCTATTTTATCTTCTTTTCTTTTTCAGATGAAACAGCCAAGAAAATCAACCAGCTCCTCAGCCCTCTCGAAATTACCAGATAATACTGACTCAACTAGTAATCAACAGGCTCTCACACCTGTCACAACCACACAGGAACCTGTTAAGCCAGTTAATGAAACTTTTGAGGCCAACTCCGAGAATGCTGGCAACATACTCGACTTGCCTATGCCGTTCGAGGGTGCTCAAAAGAAAGTCTTGCGCATCAAACGATTCATTATCAAGAATGGTGAAAAAATTGAAACTACTGAAGTCATCCCTTGGGGTCCAGTTGCAGAGATTTACCTAAAGATCAGACAGACTCGTGATAATGATTTTATCAACAATTTCGTTGGTAATGACGATCAAATAAAGGAAAAACAGCGCAAGGAAAAAAGACGACTTCAGGTAAAATTAAAAAAAAAACCTACTTATAAGTAGACTTGATTAACCAATAAAATTTAATTTTCCTCAGGATCAACTTAGACGCTTAAAGAAGCAAGAGCAGATGAAAAACAGTGGTAGCACCTATCGTGAAACCTCCAGTTCTAATACTCAGCGTACGCCTAGCCAATCTAACAAGAATCCTAATCAGTTTAGTAGCTCTTCTATGAAGAAAAAAAGAAGTCGCCCAATTACAGAAGCCCTCAGTAAAATGCGCTGTGGTGCCTGTGGCCAAATCGGCCATATGAGAACGAATAAGGAATGTCCTATGTATAGCCAGAGTGGCTCAAAGAATAAAGGACAATTCGGCGCACGTGGAGCCCGTGTTAACACCGCAGCTGTTCTCGAAGAGGCTTCCCTAGACCAGGATTCTGTTGCAGCCGCTCAGGAATTAACTCTTAAACCAATTAGTGAACTATTGGCTGAACAGAATAGTAAAACTGTCGGCTCAGATGACGGAGGCTATGGTTATGAGAATTCTAATCAAGAACGTGATAACCTCTTTGGCTCCGGAGATGATTCTCAGACTGATGTAAGTTTTTTAATGTATCTACTCTATAGTAGATACATCATATTACTATTTAAATCTAACATTATCACTTTGGATACTTTTAATAGCTCTGGAAGGTTGAACAGATTGTAAGCTCGTTATGTTCATTTTTGATAAACAATTCAATCTCTGAAATAGAATGAGCACTCTCAAATGGACAGATAAACATTCTTTTTTGAGCTGAGAATTAAGCATTGATAATTCTTCTAATCTTTTAAAAAGAGCATGCCACTTTATAAAATTAGCTGTCGATCTATTAGTCTTGAAAATTATACTTTTTTCTTAAGGATGAAAATGGCAGCAAGCAGAAGCCAAGCGAATTAAAGTTTAAGATAAAAAAGCAACTTTTGGACAGGCTAACTGAGGCTTCTCAAGTCGTTCAATCGGCCAATGCTGTTGTTGCCGCCTACAAGAGAAGAATGTTCAACAATAAAAAGTCTCTAATGCCCAGCGCAGCCGATGAAGATTACCCCACTCAAAATGTTAAACATCGTGGTAACCGTCGAAGGATTGATCCATCTGTTGCCCTAAATCATTTATTCGAAGGAATTTATAAGGTTTGTTCTTTATCCATTGGAAAATTGGATTGTTAAAAATACTACCCATTCATAGAATACGCAAAGATCTTTGCTCTATCATTCCTCAAAAACATGTTAAAATAATTCAAAAACCTGTTTACCCGAGTCAAAACACCCTCAAGTTTCATACTTATTTTCTAAACTTTTCGATGAAACCATCTTAATTTTCTGTCTCCTGTTGATCCATAATAACAGTATCTAATCGCTTTAAATCTATACTAACCTTGAATTTTATCGACATCCATTCGAAAGCGCTTTTTTCGCTAAAGAAATCTTTATCCTTCGTTTAATCGTACATAAAGCTAGTTGACATGAAGGTGAGAATTAATTTGCCTTAGTGATAATCGATAAATTCAAATGGTTCGATTTCCTACAGTAATGACGAATTTCAGTGAACTTCTGCAGGTGAATTCGAATTTTTCGTCTAATTCTGATCCTAACTATCGGTTCTTAACTGCTTCGAATCATCGAAATCGATGAAAATTTTGTGTTCAAAATGGAAAAAGTGAAAATTTTCGAAATTCGTTAAACGGCCTAATTTTGGTCAGATTGTTTTTTTTCAGAATTTTTTCGAATATCCACATCTAATCATTCCGTTTTAGAATTCAAAATTCTATTTTTTTTCTGTGAATCCGACTAAAAAATATCGAGGTTTTTGTAAGAATAGTAAATTCTCATCTCGTCATGTCAATTAGGTTTAGATTCAACTAGCTAGCTTTAAAATAGATCTATTCTCCTCATAGGACTTTACCCAATTCCAAGGATACAAGGTCTTTCTACATCCAGTCAAGGAAAAAGACTATCCAAACTATTACGAGATTATCAAGAACCCAATGGACCTCTCACAGGTTCGCATGAAAATCAACTCCAATCAGTATACAACTCGTGAAGAATTCCTACACGACATTAGACTTATCTATTCCAACTCAGTACAATTCAATGGTAAGTTTATTTCCACTGTTATATATATAAACACCATCTCGATTGCCTCCTCCTATTCATCATATTAAAATTATAGAGTGTTTTAGTTCTTCAACTGTTACTTAAAACATACCTTACATACAGCTGTGAATGAAGGTGAGTCTATTTAGACAAATCAAACGTTTGGGATCTATGATTTTTACCGAAATTATTTTATTTGATATCAATATTTTTCAAGGGGTAAATACAATAAAAAAAAGTTTCAGATTAAGTATAATAAGTGATGTTCGAGGTATTTCCAGAAACAATGAGAATATGATCATTGATCAGTATTAACATCTAGGGTAGAGAAGTATTCATATAGAATGGGATACATCCGACTTTTTGCCCCTTAGTTTGGTTACTCGAATTTCATTGGTCAAAACCTTTGTGGCTCCTGATTGATTAGAAGGGGCAGACTTTTTCATATATTACAAGCATGCGATTCACTTTTTAAAAATCTTGGTTCTACAACTGGTTACTTTACCTGTATATGGCCAAATACAATAGGTCAATCGAACGTCTAACCTATATTAATACCTGTATTCTGTACCTATTCTTCCAACTTTGTCATTAGAGAGAGTTGATTCGTTCTAAGATGATTTAGTGTTCACTATCTTATTTATAGTATTCCTACGATCTTAGCCAAGGTTCTCTACTAGTTTAAAGTTTAAACATTTGGGATAGACAAGTATTCCTATAGAATGGGATATACCAATATATATGATCAAATACATTAGGTTAATCGAATGTTCAATGTGTAATAATAATTATTTTGTACAGTACTCCCTCTTTAATGACTGTATAAAACTTATCCACCTAATTTCACTTTCCCCTCAAAAATCACTTTCGTAAATCAGACAGACTTGTAAGCAGACAAATTCAGACAAAAATAGGCTAAAAATTAATTTTCAACTAAATTTATACCTTTCGAAAGAGATTTTTCTGCTGATCATTTCCATACCAAGTTTAGTAGGGCTATTACTAATAGAATTTGCAGAAAGCAACTTTAAAAATCTTCTTGAAATTGAAAATCAGAATAAAAAATTGAGAAAATCTTTCTGACTATTTTTCTCACCTGGGGTGGGGTTATTATCCACGTCACTAGTGCAATGAGTCATTAATGATTAATGTTCGTAATGTACCTATTTTAACAAGGTTAGTGCTGATCATCTTAATGATCATATTCCCATTGTTTTTGAGAATACCTCGAATATCACCTATTATACTATCTGAAACCTTTTGTTTTTGACCATTTTACTTGTCCTCACTATTGTTTAGTATTTAACCCCTTTTTTAAATCCTCATTCTACGGCCGACTTTTGCAGAGATTTCTATCGATTTGTAACAAATTATCCGAAATCTGATCTTGTATTGTCTAATAAGTGGAATTTTTATTTCTTGAAAATTAATAAAATCCTTCGATAAAAGCATCTTTCGTATAAATCGGTTTTCTTTTGACCCCTTCCAAATCAATAAAAAAATTTAGCTTAAATTTTTTGGCGCCAACTAAAATTTTTTCTTTCTTCAATAGGTCCCATTATCAAAAGTTTTAGATTGGAAAAATCATAGATTCCCAACCTCATATCAATTATAACCATAAAAGTGCAATGTATATACATGAAGCTAGTTGATATAAAAATGACTGGATTCAAATTCCACTCTCTTTACCAGCCATGATCTAAGGAAACCCAACTCTTATTTTCTTCTCGAATTTTTTAAAATGATTACTTCTATCGATTTTTTCAATGCACCTCAAGTCAAAATTATTACACTATAAAGATGAAACTTTACGTTATATCAACTTATTATATTTATCTAACTCAATCCAACAAATATATCACCAATTGATTTATTCACGCCAATAATATCAATCTAATAAATGACAAAATGATATACATTACATTAGAATCTACTTAAGTAACTCAACCTGTTAGCTTTCTATCGATTACTTCGTAATTTGCTTTTATTCACATTCTCTTTGTCGATTCCTGTCACGAGAAATGCTCTTTTATCCATAATTATTAATCAAGATCGCTCGGGATCTAGCTCTTAACCCTCATCCTTTCAATAGCTATCCCCCCAGTCTACAGAAAAGTTTATCCTCTTGATTTATTATTAGTATTCTCAGCCATTGGTCATCCTATACCTCCAAACGATTGTCTAGAATGATTTTGTTCTATTTGCTCAGGTAATATATCCCACAGGCTCTTCTTATTTGGTAATTTTGAGGCCTTAAAGTGGACTCTCTCTCCTATTTATGTTTCGAATTTCATTAACCATTAAAATAAACCTGATTTCTTATTCATACACTTAGTATACATAAGTATATCAAAAGGAATATTTTCCTTTGACTAAATATCATATTCTACTCCTTTTTTTCAGGTCGGTATAGTTCTCTTACAGAGGCAGCCCAAAAAATGTGCTCACACACGATGGAACAATTCGCTGAGAAGGAACAGAAACTTATGCGTCTTGAGTCACTAATCAATCCCCTGATGGATGAAGATGATCTCGTCGGTCTCTCATACTTACTTCAGCATGGTGTCGAAGTTATGAGGAATGTGGAAAATAGTCGACCATTCCATTTTCCCGTTGACAAGCGAAGATACCCTGTAAGATTTAAACCCCGATGCCAAATAATTTGAATGAAATCGCACCAATATCGCTAAGCCCTTGTCAGATAAATTGTAACATGAGAAAAAATCTTATTTTTCTTGATTACGATCACCTCTTCATTTGAATTAAGCTGTTTCTAAAGTGTCTCAATCTCGTAATAGAGCCTGTTTTAAAGGTTTTTGATTGGTCGATGAAAAATTTTAAGCTTGGGATATTATTTAACCTCGTCCGCTCCATAATTAAATGTCTGATCAGACGTTTGGGCGCAATGCTCTGCCTAAATTACTTTATAGTTTACTTAAAAGTAGTATATGACATATTTTTCATATGCTATAATTTTTGAAAATTTGCTATTTTGTGACCGCCCTAGTGATAAGCTTGATATCATCTCTCAAGATAAGACATTTAGCCAAATTTTTGGCCAAAAATAGTAATTTTTCCAGCAAATATCTCCTAAACTAACAGTAGGTTTCTTAAAAAATTTGCGTACTCTTAAACCATATAGGCGATAAACCTTGAAAAAATATTCTTTAAAAAAAATTCATCTATTTATTATTATTTGGACATTTGAAATTTATTTTTGACTAAAAATAAATAATTTCTAATCCTTTAGGAATATTACAAAAAGATTCAGAAGCCAATGGACCTAACCACCCTTGAGAATAAGGTGAAACAAACCCACTATCACAACCGTGTTGAATTTCTCACAGATGCCATGTTAATCCTCACCAATTGCATCGACTTCAATGGGGAAGATTCCAGCCTCACTAAAATTGCCACTGTTATGATTGAAGAAGTGCAGAAACGCCTTGAAGAAGACAAGGAAACCCTCGATACCCTTGAAGCTAATATACTCAAGTAACTTTTTTTCCTAGTCGATATAAAAATTAGAATATACCCAACCTTTCTCTAAAGTCTCTTCAAGACGTTTTCCATCATTCCGATATTAATTTTTCATCTTAATGTCTATTAGATCGGGATCTTTAGTTAGGATTCTGAATCCATTGAACCCTTTCATACAAAATTCCGTCTAACCAATGAAAATTATGAAATTCCAGTTCTCTGATTAGTTTACAAAAATAATCCAAAAGAGAGTTCAAGTACATAATGAAATTTCTTTTCATTGAGTACAAAGGGTTCAGAAGGCTAGCTTTAGCAATGACAAATAGTAAATTTGGCCAGTATTTATTCTCTTTTCATCATGATTCTTCAATAGCCGAATAGACGATGTATCCCTCAGTGATGGCGGTAGTTATGGAGACCCGACCTATTCGAAAGTACCCCGCTCCTCAACATCATCGTCAGCTGTGAAACGTCGACGTTCAGCTATTGACGACGAAGAAGACGACTATCCTAGGTCTCATCAAGGTACCGGGGATGTCCTGACATCAGACGAAGACGATGATGATCCCAATGATGCCAAAGATGTCAGCTATCGTCCTGGACGTTCACTCAATTCTACAACAAAGAGTAAACGGCTACACCTTGATACACCTTGTAAGTGATTCAATGAGTATCCGAACTCACCAGTAAAAATATCCGGTTTAAATTTATTCAAATCCGCTTAAGATTCTTGTTTATTTATTTTCTTTTCTTCAGCCCAGAGGAAGCTTTCTCAAACGAAGGAACCCTACAAGAGCTTCTTGGACGATGATGTTTTCAAGGACTCTCAACCAGTTGCTTCAGTTGACGATATGGTATATTACTCAACGTTGTTGCTAATCATATTTCTTTATCAACCTTTAATTTTTTACTTCAGCCCAACATGTTCGATATGATCAATGAAACAGATATCATGGGAGATTTACACGATGAGTATCTAGTCGGCGGAGAATTGCTCTCATCAAACCAGACTAACGAGGCAACCTCATACTCACAGGCAATCCCAGAAAAATCCATGGACCTTGCCAATGATCTACAGCTCTCAGATTCCGAAGACGACTCCGGTAACGACTTTGACAGTTCACGTAATAATCAAAATGCTTCCGATGATGAAGATCACGATGATAAGGTTCGTCGAATGTTCTTCAAAAACATTTTTAACTGAGTGTAGTAAATTTCTTTTGTTTTTACTAGGAAAAACGAGTCAACTTTTTCATTGGCGAAAGTGACAACGATTCGAACACGATGTAAAAAATTTCTTCTTTTTATCTCTATTTTTTACTGATGATGTAATAAATTCAAACCCTTTTTTATACAAGAAATTAAAAAAAGCCTTTTTATTTCATTCAACGTTGAGGGAGTAATATCTTACTTCGACCCATTTCAATTTATTCTAGATCTCAGGTCTACATCCAACGCTGATTAATGCATTGAAAACTTGACAAGTCGCTTGACATATCTCTAACGGGTAAGTATTTTTTATTACTAGAAGCTCAAAATTATTTGATGACCTAAAAACGTTCGATTTCAAGTTATAATTTTAATGCTCATATCGTGAATTTATCAAAGAAATCTTTTATAAACTATTTATAAGTAAACAATAAAAATATAAAAGACGTGTTAATTACAATGGAGAATTCAGAACTCATATAGATAGGAAACAGTTTAAAAATGTTGACGAAAGATTCGGAGAAATAATCTGAAGTATCAGAGAAATCAATCCGATAAGAATTAGGCCACTAATTCTTGTATATTCAACCTCTCTGAGCTCACACATTTTTCGAGTTTAAAAAAACTGTGTTACAAGAAGAGAAAGTTTTTGGTGAAATCTTTGGAAATTTATTTACTAAAATGTCTCGAAAGATGGTTCAAAGTTCAATGAAAAACACTAACGTATCAAGCGCTTGTGACGATGGTCGTCCTTCATACTAACCTTGTAGTTGTCAACGATCATTCGTTCCGTTGGCTCGAAATCATCGAGTTCCCTATAGAAGTGGATATCTTCAATTCTGATGCCCATCTGTTTGTTCATCCTCTTCTTTACGTCGATGACACAGTCATCTTCATAAATTGGAATTTCAACTCCATCAGATCCAGTGATCACCCTATGGTGATTTCGATTCCTTGACTGTTCCAGTTTCAAATTTCTTCTAAAGTAATGCTCCTTGAGTAAACTCAACGTATTCTTCCTCTGACGAGGATAATGGTTCACCTCATTGTTGAAATGAATTTCCACAATCTTATCTGGCTTTACAGCTATCTCCTCCGCCTGTGTTGATGAAATCATGTCTGACGAAAAAAAGTGAATCCTTTAAAAGATTTTTATTCTTCTGTCATATATATACATATAAGCATCGTGAAGTCGTTAGAAGATTATGCTTGGTTAGTTAAATCAATTGTTCATAGGAAGTTGATCAGTTTTTCAAATGATAATTGATAGAATTCATCCTTTAAATCATAATCTTATGCCAGATTATTGAGAAAATTGAATGTTTTTATTATATCGCATGACTACTTTCAAGTATTCATATATTTAATAAAAATATATTTCACTCATAAGGCATTTGTCTTCACACAAATTCCCTTTAAACCAACTTTTCCTGTGGTGTTGAATGCCTGAAAATGATATTTCAGCTCTATGGTTTCACCTATAACTTGTAGGACCAAGCATAGAAGTCTACCCATCCTTAATAACTGTCATAAGTTCTGCTTATAACCAGAAAAGACTTTCACCTGACGTCAGATAGGATTTACCAAGCCTATACAAAATATTGGACAGATTATTCTTGAATAATTTTACTTCATCTTTTAGTTTATCAGTTGGTCGTAGACAATACCGAGATTAATATACTATTTCTTTCTTAATTTGGGACTGTAATTATTCCTATTGTATTTCTCTTTTCTACTAATTTTATTAAACATTTTTTGAATATTGAACCAGCTGATAATCTGTAGACATAACTCGTGCTTTTCTCTATTCTATAGAAAAAAAAAGATTTTTATTCTTTTCTATTCAAATCTTATTAGTAATTCTATTAACACAAGCCAAGTTTTCCAGCCTAAGCTCATCAAGAATGATTCGAAAGAATTCTTAACCTTTCAAGCCCCTTCAGAGAAACTAAAATTAATTTTATTTTATTAGAGAAATATATATTTCGCCAGGTCTTATCAATCTCTAATCCTGGTTCAATTACGCTGGAATAGAACTCACAAGAATGCAAAAAGAAATAATCTCACTAGGTCCTAATTTCTGCGTCCCAAAGAAAACAAAAAACACAGAAGATAAAGCTGCTTTCGAAAAATTAGCGTGGGATCTATCTGAAACAAATAGACTTAAAGAAGGGGCAAATCTGGAGAATATCAAAATAGATCTTCTCAATACATACAAAAATTACAGTAAGAAAAAGAATATAAGCAACAAACTAAAACGGGAACACTGGGAGGCGCTGAAGGAAATAACAAACAATAGAGACTTAGTCCTGGCAAGACCAGACAAGGGGAGAGGTTTAGTAATAATTAAGAGACAGGATTATATTCAATCAGGATGTGAATTTCTTTCGGATGAAACGAAATTTGAGAAAATTGAAGACCTCAGAGTAAATTACAAAATAGGCGACGAAGAAAAAGAAATAGAAAAGGTTGGAAAGAATCTTCATAGAAGAGGGCTGATAGATAGTTTCACAATGAATTCAATAACCAGGAAAAATTCTTCAATTTTCAGATTATACTTCCTACCTAAGACACATAAGATTGACCCAGAGAACCTTCCAAATGTATTACCAATGAGACCAATTCTAGATATGTCAGCCTGTCCACAGCATTTTCTAGCAAAATGGCTTCAAGATGTTCTCAGACCAATTCATGAATACTACAAAAGACATGTTGTGAAAGACGTATTCGAATTTGTTGACAAAATGAAGAATTGCAATGTCGGTTCTAGAAAGATGGTATCGTTTGATATAACATCACTTTTTCCTAATATTCCTATTGAAGAAACTCTGAACATAATAGGTTCATATATCGAAAACAACAGAAATGATTTCATAATGAGTGGAGAAGAAATTGTCGAAATGGTCAGAAAATGCTGCACAAATATTCCCCTATCTTTCCAAAATGAAATCTATTTTCAAAGAGATGGAATAGCTATGGGATCACCACTGAGCCCAATACTAGCGGACATTTTTCTTGGTTTCTTAGAAAAACACAGAATGCAAAACATCATCAACAGATATACAGACATGTACATCAGATACGTAGATGACACTTTCATAATAATGAAACAAAATGCTTCTATTTCAGAATTCCATAGAGAGATGAACTCAATTCATCCTAACATCAAATTCACAAAAGAAGAAGAAATAGAAGACACATTGAGTTTCCTAGATGTAAAGCTAACGAGAAAACCTGACGGAACCCTTAAAAGAAATATCCACCATAAGAAGTCAGACACTGGAAAATATCTACATTTTTCAAGTTTCTGTCCAAAAAGTTACAAAACAGGTTTAATTATTGGCTTAATCAAGAGGACCAAGAGAATTGTCAGCGAGGAAGAATTCCTAAAAGAAATTGATGAGATAAAAGAAAGACTCAGAGAAAACGGATATCCTCAAAATTTTGTTCGCAAATATATAGAAAAGGCTTTAGAAGATGAAGCAAACAACCAAGAAGATATTCAAGAGGAACAAAATGATGAAACCATCCGGATCTATGTCAAATTATCGTTCAAAGGAGATGGCTTTAGTCATGATTTAAGAAGGAAATTGACCAAACTTGTAAATGAAAATTATAATGATATACAATTGAAGGTTGTATTCAAAACCACAAGTCTATTCAAATTCCAGCTTAAAGATAAACTAGAACCATCTGAGCAATCAAATCTCATCTATAGTTTCCAAGCTACATGCGGAGCCAAATACATAGGAAGAACCCAAAGACGTCTAGCTGTTAGGATAAAAGAACACCTCAACAGAAAGAATTCCTCAATTAAAAAGCACCTAGAGCAATGTGGTTGTGAAGCAAGTGAAGAAAATTTCAAAATTTTATTCAAATGCCCAAACGACAAACTTATAGACCTCAAAATCCGGGAGAAGTTTCTAATCATGAACGAAGATCCTAACTTATGCATCCAAAAGAACCATTTACATGATTTGCAGTTGCCTTGGCCCAATTGATTTTTAATTTTTCTTTTCTACATCTAATAATAGAGAAGTTTTTTGGTTTTTCATCAATTGGAAGTGTTTCAAGAATTTTACAATTTCATTAACATAAATTTCATTGAACTAATATTTATAATCATTTAATTGAACCAGGATTAGAGATTGATAAGACCTGGCGAAATATATATTTCTCTAATAAAAAAAATTCTTTTTTTATACTTACAATGATGAATAACTCTATGGGAATTTCGGACGTATATGTAAGTATACGTGAATATTTAATACATAATAAAAATAATTTATTGTAAGACCATTCTTTCGACTCATTAACCCTTAAAGACCAAGAGAAATTTTTTTCAATGTAGAAAATTTAGTAATAATTCTGTAAGTGGTTATTCAAAAAACGTTCTCTATATTTTTAAGGAAAATTTTATACATTTTCAAAAACGAGTCATTTTCAATTATCCTAACTTCTCAATAAACAGTATTGCAGCTTTATATGTCATGGCGAATTCATAAATTTATTTCAGTTTCTTTAAAACAGAATCATGGCTTGAGAAAGTAACCTGTCCCATATATGACCCGCTTGGGCTTAAGCTACAATATTTTATTGAGGAGTTGTGAAAACTTTTAAATATAAAGAACGTTTTTTTTTGAAAAACCACTCACAGTAAAAAAAGGAATAAATAATGTAACTATTATCGATAAACCATACTCGTAGATTTAAGAAATCTGATCGCCTAAAACTCATATCTTGAAATTGAAAAGTTGATCATTACTTGATGAAGTTCCACCCTAGTATCGTTTATGCAATAAGAAATTCTTATTGAGAATCCATTTGAATTCGAGCAAAAATTTTTTATAATATTTCTAGAGATATCCTTGTTATTGTTAAACTACCACCACTCCACATTTGGATATCATTTTAGAATTTAAACTCACGAGAAGAACTAGCGTATATTTTAGTGATAAACGTTGAACCTCATCGGGTCTAGTCTAACACCCTATAATCGTTAATAGTTAGTTGACATGAAGTTGGGAATCTATGGTTTTTACGGAAATCTCGAATTTTTCATCAATCATTCGAATTTTTTAAAGATTTTTTGCAATCCTACTCATGTTGCTCACTTTTACCAGTTAAAGAAAAAAATTCTGATAAAAAATTGTTATCTGAAAAATATGGTTATTTTTCAAATTCCCATTTGGCGCCAGAATCCCATTTTTTCAAACTTTGAGCTGAAAATTTTTGTTGATTTGAAAGTGGGAGAGTGATCAAAAATTTTATTTTTAGGATCAAAATTAGATAATAAAGCTGAATAGCGCCATCAAATAATCGAAAGTTTCAAGAGATTTTGAATTGTCGAAATTTCATTGATTTTCAAGTAGTAAAAATGATCAAAAAATCGAAATTCCGCTCCCAAACGATAACGTTGTCATGCATAAGATCAGTTGAATTGATTTTCTTGTCTAATCTTGAGCCTGAAAACCTTTTTGATCAGCCAACCACTTTCAAATCAATAAAGATTTTCGGCTTAAAGTTTGAAAAAATGGGATTTTGGCGCCAAATTGAAATTAGAAAAATGACCAGATTTTTCACTAAAAATTTTTTTTCAGATTTTTTTTCTTCAAATGGTAAAACTGGGCAACATGAGTAGGATTACAAAAAATCTTTAACAAATTCGAATGATTGATGAAAAATTTGAGATGTTTTTTTTTAATGAAGAGATCATAGAATAAGCTTCGAATTGATATATTTTTCAAAAAGAAATTCATTGACATACTTGTAAATAGCAGGTCTAAAAGAAGGCTTTGATGAGGGATCCAAGTTTAGCTGCAATTGTTTCAGAGGAAAAGAGCTTTAGCTCACAAATTCGAAAAAAAGTGTAACCCACAAAATAAATTCATTTTTCTCATCAATAATCTTCTCAGAAGACATACATAAGGAAGGCATATCCAGATAAGCAAGAGAAATGAGAGCATAAAAGCAGACAATTTCTTTGTATGTTGTATAAAGTACACACTCTTCATATATCCTCTTGATTGTTATTTAAAATTCACCTTTCTTGCAAACTATAATTTTCTTGCTAAAATATGCAATTCAGCCTTTAGTCATACACTTCCACTTGGACTTATTGATTTTGCTACACGATATTCTCTGAAATCAAATCTTTTGTCTAACACGAGATCAATTCTACCGGTTGTAAAACTTAGGGATTCATACATAGTAGGGTAATTCAAAAGTTTATTTTCCCCGAATTGATGTCTTAACCGCGAAAAACACATTTTTGAAAATTTCTCATGTTCCCTAAAATTTACCCAATTTCCTTGGAATTTCTTTCAACATGAAAAATGACTCAAAATTCTCTCGTAGTAAAATTCATTGAAAAATTCTTCGCGCATGTTCAAAAACTATCATCTTCAATCAAGATTTTGTATATTAGAATAAACTCGAAAACGTATGGTTTTATAGGAAAAAATGCTTAGTTAATCGATAATCTTCAAAATGTGATTAAAGCTGGGAAAAGTTGAAAAATTTGGCCGATCTGTTTCAGTAAAAATAACAATCATTTGAGTAATAAAGCTTTTGATTCACCGGTTATCATTAGACTATTACACCGGCTTGATATTCATACATAAAATAATGAAACATTCAAAGTCCTCTTATTAAGTAGATAAGGATCTTAAGCATTCCTCAGAGAGACGAGGTGGGCTAGGGTTTGACAGAGCTCATTTCATTGCTTGAGAAAAGGATCTAGTTGTAACTGACCGCTATATCTTTATTTTATTCAAGATCAAGATCATAAAATTCTTACCATTTTTACTTTATTTTTATGATTAGTTCTAATTACTTTAATATTCTGATTTTCCAAAGATGTCTAGATTTTCATCATTATAGAGAAAACGGAGAGAACTAAAACTTGGGTAGAAAAGTTTCCTAATTGCTATCTCGATTTTCATTGGATGTTGAAAAGCTCGAATATAATTGGTTGTTGAAGGAGGCATATATATAGAAAAAGCTTTGGAGTGTTAATTTATCGTCGGTCATCATGTATTGAATCAACTTTAATTGGTTTCAGTTTATCGGTGAGCCTGAAAAATAATGTTTAATCCATGTTCCACCTTCAAAAAAACAAAAATGTCAATGGCGCCAACTTTAAGTATCACATGAATTAAAACATATTTCTTACAACCATTGAGCTAAAGACCTTCAGATGTCTGAGTCAATCAAATTTTAGGTTTTATAATAATCCCCGCACTGATTAGGGATTACTACCAGTCGGATCGGTGTTATTTTTTAGTGCAATTAAATAAGAACGAATTTTCCCATCTAGGGTGAGAGTAACCCGCTATTTCCAAGAAATACTCATTTTCCTTCAAATAATTCGATTTTTTGTGAACTTTCTTGGGTGAATTTGAATTCTTTGTCTAATGTACGTCCCGAATATCAGCATTTAATTGCTTCTAATCTACAAAATCGATAAAAATTTTTGAGCTCAAAGGTTTTAAGGGTGGAACATTTTCTAAATTCCAAAATGGATAAATTTTTGTCAGATTCATTCATGGGACTGACTTGCGGTATTATTTCACAATCTTTCTACAAAGGCTCGAAAGCATTAATAACTGGACACTAGAGAAAGTCAAATATTTCTAATTTTCCAGCCTTAATCTCATTTTGAAGATAATTTAAAAGTAAGCATATTTTCCTATAAAACCATACGCTTTCGAGTTTGTTCAAAATTTCGATTGAGAATGAAAATTTTTGAACACGCGCCAAGATTTTTTCAATGAATTTTACTACGAGAAATGACAAAATTAAAATGGAACATTTTTGAAACACCGAAAGGGTTTTGAGAAAACTTTCAATTTCACTGATTAATCTTTTTCTAGGTTGTGTGAAAAGTTCTCAGAAAAATTTTCAACTTTTGATTTTGAATCTGTTCTTTAATCAATAAATATAAACTATATACGAAAATATTCAGCAAAATCTGCAGAATTTGTTTATATCTTTAAATCTATTGAGTATTTAAAATATACTGATAAAGACATGAATTTCTCTGACTCACAAATCCGAGCGATCATTTACTTCAACTTTAGCATCGGTAATTCTGTATCAGAAGCTTTCAGATTAATGGAAAGAGGTCTTGGTAGAGTTGTTTCAATGTCTACGGTTCAAAAGTGGTATGGTTTATTCAAGAGTGGAAAAACGAACTTTGATGATGAACCAAGACAAGGCCGCCCTTCAACCATCCCAAGACAGGCTATTGTTGAGAAAGTCGAAGAGAATTCTCATTTGTCATCAAGAGAAATTTCTGCTGATTTAAACGTGTCCTTTTCTTCGGTTGTACGTGTCTTACGTGAAGAGAATTTCACGAATTCATTCGATCAATTTGTGCCTCATGATCTCACTGATGCTCAGAAGAGAAAGAGAGTCGAATGTTGCAGAAGACTTCTTCATCGCTTGAGATACGACAACTTTCTGAATAGTGTCATCACAACAGATGAAAAATGGATATTCCTGAAGGATCCTAGCCGCAAGAGATCATGGCATAAGGTTGGTGAGAAGTGCACTCAACCGAACCCAAATCGGTTTGCAAAGAAGGTGATGATCACAATTTTCTGGTGTCGTAGAGGAATTATTCACTACGAACTATTGGAGCCTAATCAGACTGTAAATACTGATCACTATATCCAGTCATTTAGGGCAATGCAAGAGAAGTTGAGGGAGTTATACCCTCGATTCGGAAGAATAATCTTTTTGCAGGATAATGCCAGACCGCATGTTTCTCAACAGGCAAAAAGATTTTTTGAGGAGTCCAATGTGGATGTACTGGAACATCCACCTTATAGTCCAGATCTTTCTCCGACAGATTATCATCTTTTCCGTTCACTACAACATCATCTGAAAGGGAAAATCTTCAACTCAAGAGAAGAGGTTTTGAATTCTGTTGACGCTTATTTTGCTCAAAAACCTCAAGAATTTTGGAAAAGAGGCATAGATATGCTCTCAAAAAGGTGGCAAAAATGTGTAGAAAAGAATGGGGAATATTTTGATATATAATATGTGTATATTTCATTAAACTTTGTAAATAAAAAATTTCATTCAACATAAGTGACTAATTTTTCCGAGAACTTTTCACACAACCTAGTTTGATCAGTGTATAATTTCTTAAAACTTTACCATTTCCCTAAGTTTTTGTTGTATTTATTATTTCTGCATACCAACAAGAGATAGATCTTGCAAATGATCGATTTTTAGCCAAGGTGATTCTCTGATCAAGCTTGAAGAGACGATTCTAATGATATATAGAACGTACGGCCTTGTCCACTTTACAATGTACAAGTATTAACTTTAATGAAAGGAAAAAAATTCTCGATTTTTATTCACATGATTTTTCACGTTGTAGACAAAGATTTCATTTTGATTGTTTGAGAAGTATTGCCGAGCTTCTTCGAAAATGTTTTCTTATTCTAATGAACTATTCATTCAGAGGATTTAGAAAACGAGTGAATATTAGTTATAAAGCTTATATATCATCGGGTTATGAAAATTAAGAAAAATTCCATAAATTTTGCTATACATAAATATATCTAGCCGGTGTTGAATGGAAAAAAATTGAAACTTTTTCTAGAACCTGTTCGAATGAAAACTCAAAAAAATTCAAAATCTACTCCTAATACCCACGAGTAGGAATAGGAAATGGAATCCATCGTTTTCTGTTGCTGGTCTTGAGAAAGACACCCTAGAGATTCACAACAAAGAAAATCAATACATCCTCGAATGAGTCATAGGTATTTTTCCTTCTGTTTTTCTGGGACTAATGCTACACACAATGTCTAGATAATTTCCTATGCTACTCATATGAATACCTGCCATCTCCCTTTGCTCTCTATATTCTGCAATTCACTAACCAATCAGAGTAAGGTCTAAAATATTCATTCATCCATAAAAAAATTGAATGAATAAAATATCGTAGTAGTAATGTCTGTCTCCCCTTCCTTCTTTGGAAAAAACACATAAAAATGTACTAATACACGCTATCATCGTTATAAATGGCATTATGACTAATAACATCGATTTACACTGATGAATGATGCATACACCCACGTGTCCTTACATCTTATGTCTGTTTATCGCTCACTCTTTTTTGTATATTCTACATTTTAGTAAGTATAGAATGGGCCTTCTTTGCAATGAATTAGGAAGCTTGTGAACAACTCTAGAATCGTCATATAGTCATTCAGTTTAAAAGAAGATGGATGTACAATTTATTCATCTTGAGGTTAAACTCTCTCTCTATTCACAGTTGCTATTACAGTATTATTGAATGAGTAACTGGAATATGATGGGAATTTCTAATTATATTTCCAGTATACAAAATACATTGCATTTATCAAGAGCTGAGGTCATCCTCAAATTGGAGGAGGATGTAATCGAGACTAAATCTGTTGATTGATTTTTGTACGTTTTACATATTTTCTCCCCTCAGAACCAACCTCTGCTTTAAAGAAAGAGTTCTTGTGAAAGGGGGGTATACTTTTATGTATACTTGAAAGATTGCACTGGGATTACACTGTGTATTTGTGCAATAAAAAGAATAAACTAACAGGCCTTAAAGTACATAACTACACTAACTATATGTACGAGACAAATAATCTTACACACACATATAAAGCCAACAAATAGAGTGAATCCTATAAAAGAAATTTTCTTACAAAAAAACGAGGAGTTTTCCACTTTCCGGATAGAATAATTATGCCTTCGACATCTCTCTACTTTTTAACTTTTAGAAAGTTTCTTGCCCTTGGATGTTTTATGCCAGGAAATGTGTTATGCGTGGAAAGAATGAAAACACCTTTTATTTCTACTACTTCTACTATGGGAAAAAGGTGTGATTTATTGCATAAAACTATGAGAAAAATGTTTAAGTTTAAAATTACCCCAACCGGCTATAATTTTCTCAAAAGTTCCAGAGTATAAGGTTTATCTTGATCGTTGAAAAAATAATTATTCAACTAAGATTAGTTTTTTGGAAATTGGAATTTTTGAATGACCTCTGTAGAAGTTACCATTGGTATTACCTATGATCTAAAAACAGTAGTAAGAACTCTGTTTTTCAAGAATTCAAGCTTAAAATTTATTTGTTTTAATCGAATTGTTCATTATTCTGTCATTAATTTTACTAAACTTGTAAATGGACTTAAAAAGTAAAAATTCAATTATCAATACTTACTCACTGTATGTCAAAGGATTTACATTGATGATGTAAAGACCTGAAAATAGATGATATTCTATAGGAGTAAGGCCTGGGTTCTGTTTTGTCCAAAGAAATAAGCTCTTCGAGTGGCTTTACTTTTGAGTAAGTCAGATTAGAATTGTATCGGTCAAGACACTCAATGTTTATCGATAAGAGCATCTTTCTAGATCTTGGCTCTATTAATAACTGTATATCAAAAATAATTCCTAGTTGGTTGATTCTTTCTCTCTATGCTCTAATTGCTATATCTGGTTTTGGTCCTGGTTGGCTTCTTACTCTAAGTTTCTCATAAAGTCAAGTCATAGTTAAAAGAAACATCTGCACTTTTTATTAACCAGTAAAGTCATTCTGGACTCGACCAATCAGGGAGGGCTTGACAAATTCTTGAATTTCAATGTGTAAATTTCAAAAGGCTGGAAACGTGTCAGTAATTCCCACATCGGTTTTGATCAGCTTTTTCGATAATTAAGAATTACTCAATTGCTTTAGTAATAAGATAAAGTTCAAATTAATTTTTTTCCACTTTTTGACTATATCTTTTACCTAATTTAAATAACTTTCAGTGCCTAACTATTGACCGTGTTCAATATAAGTTTTTACACTCTCTATTTCCTCATATTGACTCGTATAGTGCACTAATCTCAGTCTCAGGTCTTAACCCTCTCTGGGTTTGGAGATATGCTTTTTTTAATCAAGAAATACTTGGACTCTGATTCTCTCACAAATAATAATTATTATCTGAGAAATTCAAAATAACGTAATTTCAATTTTTTGATCATTTTCACTACTTGAAAATCAATTTTTGATCACACTCCCACTTTCAAATTAATAACAATCTCGATGAACTAGATCTTCACTAACCAAATGATTTTCGAATTTCTTGCAGAGCTAACTCCAGAGCTTTTGATTCCTCATTTTATAATGGAGCAGATAAATTTCACTATTCAATTTTTTCATTTATTTACTATTTGTACAATCAGATTTACGTTATAATTTGTAACTATATTTCTTAATTAATTCAATACAAGATTTATGTCTAACAAAAAAATTTCTATCAATTAAATTATTTCTTTTTCCCGGTGTGGCGTAGTGATATCTTCCTCACCTCTCATGCGGACACTCTTATTCTTTTCCCTTCCCCTTTCATAATTACTTGTATTCAATAAAAAAATTTCAATTTCCAAAAACAAATTGAGAAATAAACATTTTTGAGGTCTTATTCTGCATGATTAACATCTTCCACTTGCTCTGATACGAAATTGATTGTGAGCAGAAAATATTGTCGATCGTAGATGAAATTATTTTCTTAAGAGAAAATCCTCCTGGACAGGCATTTGGGTATCATTACGTATGACAATATAGACAAGGATAAAAGTACAATTTTCTGATTTTTTCCCTCTCTCAGTTCTTTAGTTTCCAAAGAAAAAGTTGTTATCTCTTCCCATCGCTAACACCTTCATTAGTTCTCTCTTGAATACTAATTTTATCTCATACAAGTTGCTTTATGTTAAAAAATTGATTTCATTACGGACCATAGATCAATTTTCTTGAGTGAAGCTCATTAAAAACTACTATAGAATGTTTACCTGCGTGTGGTTGAGAGTCAGGTCATGACAAGAAATCTGCGTAATTCTCATCAAAATTTATTCCCTCCCCCTTTAAGAAAAGGGGATAAACAATGAAAAGAATGTTGTTTATTTAGACCCCCATATTTGCATAAGGCAATTAAAAGTACCCATGAGTACCCAAAAGTATAGTCTATCATCCCGAGAAAATATCGATCAAGAAGTAATGGTGTTCTTTCGAAAAGTTAACCTAAACTTGATATTTTCCCCCTTCTAATTAAAACTTTAAAGTACAAACAAGCTGAGTGTTTTCTTGCATTAGTGATATTTCTGTTCCCTAGCTGTATCATTGCTTCTTCTTCTATTAAAGAGTCTGGTGAAAATATCATTTTAAATGCATCCCATTTCTTCTTTCTTTCATCAATCAGACTTATTAGGCTACCATGTACATAAAAAGCTTTACATTGTCTCAATTAAATACAAAACCTTGAATTCTTTCAGTTTATTTCACAGTTTTGCCCAAATCTGATCTACGGGTATACTAATATTTTAGAGTAGAAAGCAAATTTGCATTTACAACTGGACGATCTCATCGAGGTCAATTTCTTCAAAAATCAATAAAGTGTATTCCCTCAACAAGATAAATAACTATTTTTTGAATGTTTAAATTTGATAACAGTTCTAAGCCTGTCTAATGTCTATACATACAGGTAACGTGAACCTGTAGAATGTAGAATGCAAAGAATAGCATATTTCTAGGGAGAATTGGAGGATATATTATACACACTCTGTGTATCTTCCAAAAGTGTACATAGATATGAATACATTAGTACATATACCACACATATATATACATATAAATTGTTCATATGTACTAATAATAATACAAAAAGTATTGTGGATGGTTCGATAATATGAGACATCCCTCATTCATTATAGTTAAGCAGAGAGTAGTTGAATTAATGTATGCTTGTATGTATACATACGTACTCTTTAGAGTGTGTGTGTGTGCAGAGTTTGACCTTAATTCTTACCAAATGTTTATACTACGCTCCTCAACCAATAAAAATTAGACTTTACTGTCACAAAGAATAGACCTCATCACACATCCCATTATACATGAATAGAATAGAGTCTGCATAGATCCACAATAGATGTAATTGGTGAAAAGTGGTATGAATATTCTAGTTCTTTCAATCTTCTCTTTAGTTTGAATTTATTTTTCATTCACTTTCATACATTCACATTTTTTCTTGGACGGTTCCTATCTCTTTCGATAATTTTGTAAGCAGGTCATCCATCTGCCATCCTCTGCTGCCATTAGACATCATTGCCGCCATTCATTTCACACTCTTGTATTTTATTTTCATTTACATTTCTTTACATGGATTTAACTCACGGACAGATTAAATCAAATTAATTGATTAAAAAATTATGCAACATAACCCTTTTCTTGTACACATTTAATATAAATTGATCAAGTTAACAAAAACCTTTGGAAAAATTTAAATGTCAGCCTCGTATTTAACAAGACGTCTCACCAACTTGGCCCATAACCCCGACCAAAAGGGTGCCAACATGCAGTCAGTTGTAATGAATAAGCCAACCGGAATTCACGGCCAAATGACCAATTCTAGCATTAATAATGGTACAATCAACAAGATTGATAATGTCTCCTTCCAGCAGAATAGTCAAGATGACGGTTATGCCTCGTTAATCTCTCGGGACCATCAGATCACCTCATCGACATCTTCTTCCATAGTAAAACCGTCAACATCGCCCAGACAAAATCTCCAAGGTATCCTGGCCGTTGTCCATCACAAGGACCCTCCAGCTCATTGTTATCCATGGAATTTATATGATAAGATAAGTCAAGACTTGAAGCCAGAACGTCCCCTTGGCCATGGGGCCTTTGGTGTAGTCTGGCTATGCGTCGATCCGAGGGACAGACGCCAGGTTGCATTAAAACGAGTACCCAGAGTCTTTCACAATTTAATCACTGCTAAACGTGTCTATAGGGAAATTAAGGCCTTGGAACATTTGAAGCATCAAAATGTAAGCCCCCCGCCCAAACCATTCCTCGCCATCATTTCGGCAAAGGTCTATTGATTATTTTCCTCTTTTAGATAATAACACTTCGAGATATAGCCATGTCATCGGATTTTCACGATTTCAAGGAAGTGTAAGTTTTGACCCCTCAGAATTATCCTCCTTTCTGAGCAAATAATTTTTCTACCCTCTTAGATTTTTCGTATTCGAGGTCATGCAGACAGACCTACATCGGATTATTGTCTCTTCACAGCCACTCTCTACAGATCATGTTCAAATATTTATGTATCAAATCCTTCGCGGGCTCAACTATATCCACTCAGCCGGAATTATTCATCGCGACATAAAGCCAGGCAATATGTTGGTTAATTCGAATTGTCTTTTAAAAGTGAGTCTATCTTTTTGTAAAATATCGATTTTCTCATAAAAAAAGAAAAGACACGTCTCTGTGTCTACATGAGAATTGAATTCTTCTAATCAGCCATCTTTTTTATTCGCTGTCTCTAGATTTGTGACTTTGGCTTAGCTCGAAAGTTTTCCCTCGATGAAATTGACAAGTTAACCCATGAAGTTGTCACGCAATACTACCGTTCACCGGAACTCCTAATGGAGGCCTCATGGTACTCCTATGGCGTTGATGTCTGGAGTGCTGGATGTACTTTTGCTGAGTTAATGTTGAGGAAAATCCTCTTTCCCACATCGAATCCTCTTGTCCATTTAGGAATGATTATAGACTTGGTTGGCACCAACTTTGACATTGAATCATTCCACACCTGTCATCCTGAGGCTATCAAGTTTGCTGAGAAGAAACTCCAAAAAGTTGAATACCCAACATTTAAGAGGACCTTCCCCAATGCCAGTACTGCAGCCCTTGAACTCCTGGAGAGAATGCTCAAGTTTTCGCCTTTCGACAGAATCAGCACATTTGAAGCTCTCAAGTCACCATTTCTCAATGATGCCCGTCTTAGATATCATTCATGCATGTGTGATTGTTGTCACAACTCCAAGGTCCCCCTACCCGGCATGAACCACAAGGATCCTGCCATGTATAAACGTGAACGTAAATTTTGTGCCATTCTTGATCCAAAGCACACCCATAAAATTTCATGGAACGACAACTTTCCAGACATGTACGCAGCCCGTGAACAAGTCTCTTTAGCAATTAAAACCTTTATTCATGATGCCGCTAAACCTTACCATTTATGTATCAATACAAAAGCTTCCAAATACGAGTCCTTAATGCAGTGAGTCCTAATTTCCTGATCTATAGTTTTCAATCATGTCGTCAAAGAAACATTCATAAACTTGAGAGTTTAGATTGCATCGTAGATATTATTACTCTATAATTATGATTAGGTTGGCATGTTGAAAGAAAGACCTAAATTATGTGGGCTGTCACTTGATTCCACTCTCAAGTGATTTTTCATTAAGCTTATTCTCTCTTGGTAACCAAAGGTTTCTTTCTCATATTTCATTTGTTATTCCATTCACCAGATCGAGTGTTGCCAAGTCCAAGAAGAATCCAGCACAACACTGTTGGTAGAACCATTTTAGCACCGGATCACACCTCTCCGACATCCCGCGACATCCTTGTTTAAATCTGTGTAAATAATAAACATGTCCGTGGATTTATGAAGTCTCCACTTTTTTCTTTTGTTTTCAACCTTTACGTTTTTACGCCTGGGAAACATGAAACTTTTCACAAGGTAAAAGAAAAAAAACATGTCTTTGATGTATCTTGTTTTATTTAATTTAATTTTTTTGTATAGCATATAATTTCTCTTGTCAGTAATAATATATACTCTTATGTACCATTGAAATCAACTTTTTATCAATACAACACTCTGTACTTACTCATGAGTAGACACCAAATATCTCCCCCACCTCTTTCTATTCTATCCGAACGAAAAAAGTGTCTCTCTCAACTTTATTCATGTTCCACATAAAAAATGTTCACAGAAATTTATATATATATATGTATTGAAATAAATTATTTTAAATAAAAGTGAATTATCCTTACAACTCAGGCTAGAGCAGAGATACGATGAGATTTTGATCTCACTAGAGATTTTTTAATACGCCCATTTTATTTTGATTCTTTCTCCTCCCCTTTCCAGCCCAAAAGAAGAGAAAGCAAGTCCATTTACCTGATCAAGGTTCTCTGAGATGTCCCATTCCACCTCTAATCGGGTGAGTTATTCTAGATTCTCGACCACACCCTTTAATACAATTCCCATACTCATAGTATAATGTATGCTATGAGCTTTCTTTGTGTGTGACTAGGTTATTCCTCAACTCTGACCTTGATAATCTTTTGAATTTCATTGGCCAATGGGAGATCTCTATTTGGCATTATAAAAATCCTTTATACAATACATCTAATCCATTGTAAAAATGTTTAAAACAAAAAACAAGATTCATTTTTTCATCTCACTCTGTCTGTTATTATTAGAGAGTTCGATTCTTGAGTAAAAGTTAAAAATCTATAAAAGTTTAATCAGAGAATTGGTTCTTTTCACAAATTGGCATTTTTAATAAAACTTGGAAGAATGTAAACAAAAGATGATATTGATCTTTTTCTCGTATCTTTGCTCAGAAATAATTGTATCTCTCTGCTCAGATTTGATGATTAACTTTTAAAGTCCCAGAGGTCTGTGAATTTTATAGTTTATCTTATCGCAATTATTATTTTTAGTTTATGAGTGATCGATCAAAAAAGGTATAGCATGCTTGAATTCTACAGGCTTGATCACTTTAATGAAATTCATCTTACATTTTATATATGACCCTGGTAAAAAAACGTGTTAAACAAAAATTATTTATTCAACAAAAAAGCTTTTTGAATGAAACAAGGAAAATTAGACAGAAACTTGAATATTTTTCTATCCAAAAAACAGGATTCTGGAAACACTATCAGACAATAATCCTTTAAAGGAGTAAAATTGCATCATTTAGGTGGGGATAGCAACCTCCCCATCCCTAATTATAACTTCAACATTGATAAATAATAAATCTTTATAGACATAAGGCAGAGTATTACGCATTCACTTACGAATTCATTCACTACATTTTTTAGGAATAAACAAAATAAAGATACAATTCCTCTATAGTCTAATCGACTTAAGAATCAATGACTTTTGATGGAAAATGCTCTATAGTTTGGAGAATAATGTCACACCTTTGATGGGGTAATTGTGGTGAGGTTAGCATAATTTCTATTGATTTTAATTGTTCGAAAAAAGGTAGTTGGTTTCATGTCATAAAGGGTTAAAATAACCCCATCAGTAGTATATCAGTTCCTCAGCAGAGTCCGGTGAATAAACGACGACATTCAATATCAGAAATCAGTTAAACTTTATTGAAAATAACAGATTTCATTATCAGAGGACTGCCATACGTTTCAGCACTGAACCTTTTTCAGTGGGACGAACTCTCTTCAATATTATCTAATAAAACCTGTTGGTCCAGATCTGAAAAAAAAATCATTAAAAATTGAACAAAACTTGAAATCAATCAGATGAACTGTGGAAAAAATCAAAAATCACGGTCTGTGTGTACATTGAGGGAAGTTTCCACATTGATTGTATAACATGTATACGCAAACAGGGCCTCATTTTCGAGAAATCACGGGCTCACTATAACCCTCTGGAAGTACACAGATTTCTTTAATGACACCAAGAAAATTTCTCTGGTTTATTCGTGTTTATTTCATATAAATTTATAACATTATTTCTATTGATTCAGACAATGTTACTGAATACACTGCATAGTACACTTTTTCGTGTCTACATTAACGATGCGATGTAATACGCCCAACCGGCACCATCAAAAACTAATATTTTATTATCCCATTCCAGTCTGCAATAGCTGAGGCAATACAAAGCTGGATTTTTTCAACAAAACTTTTTATTGATTCGCCTATGAATTTAGACTACTAGAATTTGATTATAATTTGTCTGATTAAAAATGCTTTCAAAAACTAATACTGTATATACGAATGCTCGTAAGTACTCATTTAAATACTCGCCGAATTTCTGTTAAGTTACTGTTGTATAAGAATCACACAATCAACAATAATTAACAATTTCAAAGTATCATAAACGTGACTTGTGTACTTATCAGGGATAAGCAGAACCACAATTACAACATGGCGACATAGGCAGGATAGGAACTGGAATCTGCCGAAAACTTTGGAAGCATATGAGCTCTGGATGTTAAGACTGACGGCGTATTTTATTAAGAAAGAAGTACCAGCTGAGAAGCAAGTGGCCACTTTGATCTCTATGCTAGATGAGGAGTCATTAGACAAGCTTAATGTGGTGTACAAGATAGCGGATGGTCTAATGCACAAGACGACAACAGTGGCTAATGTCATGGATGCCTGGCTGAAGGAGCTGAAGAGGGGCAGGGACCCCAGGCTGGAAACAGTGAAGTTTGAGTCGATGAAGCAGGGCACACAATTACATTGAAACTTCAATTCATTGTGAGATCAACTAATTCGAATTCAACGTCAGTGCACCAGCTTTCTATTTGACACAAGATGATATGGTATTTATGTTCTCACAATGAATTTGATGATGAATTCCAGTTTCAATTATTCGTTTTTGAATGAAATTCGATAAAATTCCATTTTTAATCTGACTTTAGTTATGGACCCCTATTTTTTCTTACCGATGACGTCATATCATGCGTAGTCTTTGTAATGGAGGGAGACCGCCGTTCTTATTTTACTTCAACGTTGAAGTTCACTTTATAAAGGATATTGAATAATTCTAGCAGACCCCTATCTTCAAACCAGCCCTTTTCTCATAACATTTGAAATCATTACCTAAAGTAATATAAGAACGGGGGGTCTCCCTACATAGCAATGATTAGTAATCATTGATTACATGATATGACGTGATCGGAAAGAAAAAACCAGGGATCCATTACCAAGGTTAGATTAAAAATGGAATTTTATCGAATTTCATTCGAAAAATAAGATCCCGATCGTATCAACTTTGAACTCGTTATTTTTAATGATTTAGAACGAAAAGAAAATATTTCGCTTATTAATAGAGATAAGTTGTCGCGACAACCACTTCGAACTACCCATTTTTTAAAAAAAACCTCTTTTTTGATAGAATCAATCAAACTCAAGCAAAGATACTCATTAATATAAAATTCTCTACACATTCCATGTCTTAGTTTATTAATTGATGATCATTTGTAAAAATGAGACCAAATTTTGCGATTTTCCAAACTGCAAAAAATGACCTACTTTTAGCCATATTTTTGAGCATAACTTTGTTATTTGAGTACATAAAATCTCGGGAAATACCTCATTTTGAAGCTGAATCAATAATTAACGTGATGATTGAGTTCGTGTAGATTAATAGAAAAAGGTTTAGAAGCGAGAGCATAGTGATATTAGCCAAGAAAATATTCTGAAGTTCAAGCCTGATTTGGTGCTTCAGAATACATTAGCTTACAATGGTCGTACTTATGAGTAGCCAGGTAAAAATAATTTTTCAGATACATTTTCTAGGAAGTTTAGTGTAAATACAAAAATGAATTCATTCAGATTAACCATCTTGACCCATATTACTTCCTCAAATGTAAATTTGCCTTTTTAATTTCAAACAAAATAAATTTATTGTTATTCTATAAATGATAAAAATCAACTTTCCTTTCCGTGTATGCAGGAAAGAACTGGGCGAAAGGTACAGTGTGATAAAAAATGATCAAAATTCTGGATAAACCTAGATAAATGACTCTTAAATTATCATTAATGTATTTCTGATGGCTTGCAATACACTTTTTATCAGACAGAACCAGTTAAAATAAATTGAATAAACTTTGTGTTGATTTGGGCAAAAATTTCAACTGCCACTGCTAATAAAATAGGGTCGTTTTAAATTTCAGGAATATCATTGGCTGAAGTGAAGGCTCGCTTTGATTGGCTAATAAAGAGTCAACCTGGAATTACTAAATTCATTGAATTTCGATCATGAATTAAAATATTTTTCAGTTTAATTGACTACTATTTCGACAAGCACAAGGTTTTTGCCATAAATTCACTAAAAAGACATATCAACGTAACAATTACCAGATCTGAAACTGGCCAATCAAACTCATGAGATCTCAGGTGGAAATATTTAATCATATGTATTAAACAGTTTGAAGTGTTTTCAAACTCTATTCTCAGTAAAATTATTTAATCTCGTTTGAAATTCATAACTATCAAATACAATTAATTGTATGATTTAATTTAATTATATGATCAGAAATAAAAAAGGCTCAAGACCGAGGAGATTTCAATATTTTGTTGGACATTTATTATACTCTGCTGATTATAGACTCAAAGATTTCAAGTAAATGTATCAATCTGTAACAGATTTAAGAACACATCTCCTATCGTTACTTTTTAATTAAAAAATTTGATTATTTATTTTACTTATGCAAAAATATCTTTCATTTTTATTTTAATTCTTCACTGCCAAGGAAACATAAGAAAATAATTTGTGATGAAAATATTAAATATTATTACTATTGTCTGTGAGAGCTCAAAGCCTCATCATTCGGAGATGCCTAAAAGTGAGCTACTCAGAAGATCCTAGTCATAAATCGGTCTTTTATCAGCTATAGTATTTTAACCAATTGTTTTTTTATTAAACTACTAAAAAATTTACAGTAAATTAAATTTACTGAATTAAATTAAGTAAATTTATAATTGAATATCCGCAAACACAAATTATAAAAAACAAAAAAAAGTTTTTGTTATTAATTTCTTTAAAAAATAATGCATCAAATTTCAAAATATAACCTATGATATACAAATCAGATTAATTTTTATTTCTTCAAATATGGGGATCAATTTAGTTTATTTTATACTCCTCGTTATTCAATCATCGATTTCTGCTTTGCTCGCTAGATATACACGCATTAAACCAGGCCCAAAATACAATATACCCCTAACGATTACACTCTCAGAAATTATCAAGTTCCTCACTAGTTTATTCATCGTAATTTATCAAAAGAGAGATCTACACAATAAGATTGTCAAAAACCCTAAAGAATTCATTAAGACAACGTTTATTGCATTGCTCTACTTTATTCAGAACATTCTATTATTCTACGCAGTAAGCAATCTCGAAGCTGCTGTATTTCAAGTTTTGTACCAGTCGAAAATTTTGACAACAGCAATTTTTAGCTTCATCATTGTCCGCAAAGACATCAAGGTTTTTCAATGGGTGTCGTTGCTTATTCTTTTTGCCGGTGTCTGCTTCTCAACTCTTCAGATTGACGAAAGTGCTAGGGATGATTCAAAATCTAACAAGAATTTACCTCTCGGAGCAGGATGTGTTGCAGTTTGTTCAATAACCTCTGGTCTGGCAGCTGTGCTCTATGAAATATTGCTTAAAGATTCAGAGAAGAACATTTGGGAATATAATGTTGAGTTATCGATTTCAAGTTTATTCTTTGGTCTACTACTCAATGCTCCAATGATAATCAAGACTGATATATTCGTTGGATTCGATCTAAGTGTGGGACTCTTGATTTTATCGCAATCACTTGGAGGTTTTCTTGTTGCTTTGGTTATCAAATATACAGATAACATTCAAAAAGTAAGCCTAGATTTTATTTATTTGTTTAGGTATTCGCAACCTCTCTGTCTATTTTATTGACATCCTTTTTGAGCGTTTTTCTATTTGAATTCACTATGACGATGAATTTTATTATTGGCTCAGTCTTGACAATTTTGGCGTTATATTTGTACAATTCAAGCAGAGAAAATCAGACAAATCAACTTAAGAGATGATCAAATTTTGTAAATTATATACCTTAAGTATTAACATATTTATTAAAGATGAAAAAAATTTTTTACCGTATTAAATCAATGATAACATTCTTTGCTACAAATATTTGCTTTATCAAAAATGATTTTAGTTTAATGAATAATATGCATTCTATCATCAGAGATTCTATTAAATTCCAGGTAAATCCTTGAAAGATTCCGAATTAAAGAAGTATTCGAAATTTTCCAAACTTGAAATAATTATCACAGTTATACTATAACTTGTAAATTATGGGCTTTTTAAATTAGGCTTAGCAAGTCACTTGAATCAAATTTGAAAAAGCACAGCTTATTGGCTTAAACAACTCTTGAAATTTTTTTATCTTATTTGAATCAAGTATTTGAAAAATAAATTTTCAAATCTAATTTAAAAATAAATAGCAATCTCTTTCGTTAAGTATTTTATATTCATGCCCGAAGAGGTCCCAGCCTATTTAATTAGCGTCAGTGATGAGTGTGAAGTAATTTAATATATCTTATACCAGAGTTTTCCTGCCTCCAATTTAATTGATCCAAATAATTCAATGGGTAAATGGCAAGTCTCGGAAAATCATTGTAAACCTTGTTCAATTGAATTCAAAGTTTGCTTCTGATTAACAAGATTAACCCTTATTTAGTTTGAGAAATCATTCAAATTCCATAGAATTGACATTGGAAATAATGGAACAGCCCTATTTGAAGTTCACGTCAAAAAGTCTGCAGACTCAGCTGAGGATCCGGAGAATTCCTTCAAATGTCTTATCCCTGCTACGTCACTCTTGTCACCGGATGAATCGAATAAAGAGAGGAATCTGAACAAAGTTAAGATTTTCACGCAAGAATCGTTTAATAAAACAGTTTCCAATCATGAGTATAACGTTGTTAAAATAATCTGCTCACAGCCATTTAGTCGGCATCTGAAATTCGGTCTTTCCTTTATTAAATTCTACTCAAAGAGTGAATTACCTCCAGTAGAAACTCCGAAAGCAGTAGAAGATAAACCCAAAACCCTGCCAGTTCTACCTGAACAATCTCAGAAGCTAATTGAGACCATGAAGGCTAAAATTAAAGAGTCAAATAACAACAGGGCTGTTGAGAAAGTCACCACCTTATCCTCCTCTTCCCAAGATAATCGTTCTAAGAGGTTATTGGACACATCAGCTATTTCCTATGGATCCCCAAAACCTAAGAAGAGAAACATTGAAACTGACCAGAAACCATTGGAAGGAGTCTTATTTTCGCTGTCTGGTTATCAGAACCCCATGCGTAGTCAACTGAGGGAAATGGCTTTGCAATTGGGGGCCAAGTACTCAAATAATTGGACTGACCAGTGTACTCATCTTGTGTAAGCTTCTACATTAATTGGTTTTAGATATCTATACCTTTTACCGACGAAAATAAGACAAAACTAAGTACAGTAAAACAGGGGTGGTTTTTACGTCTTACAAGGTTAAATACTAATTGAAATATGATTGGTTGAAAATTAGGGGGCTTGCATAGAACGTAGAATACTTTTTGTTTGTATGTGTCTATTCTCAACATTTGTTTTCTTGAGTTTGCAACAGGAAGGAGGGCATTGAAGATGATAATTTTAAAATTCTAAGGCTGGCTCCATTTTCGTACCCAATAATTTATTATCCTATAGAAAATATTTAGAACATAAAAAAAGTTACCATGATAGGAGAGAGAAGAAGAAATTCTTGAATACTCAAGAATAGGAGGTGACATCACAAAATGAAAGATATGTCCCAGTTATAATAAATTGACAAGTTTTAATTGACTAATTTTTGAATTGGATTTCTAAATCCACAGATGATGCAGAATTCAGATCTATTAATTGAGCACTGGTTCCTGGAAGAAACATTTGAAGATGCCATTTCAAGATAAAAATTTGATGCGAATGAATTTTACACATGTACTTAAACGGAAGAATTTACAATTTCTTCTCAAAATTTATTTTAAGTTCATTCACATCACAAATTGCAAATTTTAAAAATCCGTAAAATTGTACGCATTTTCACAAATTTAGGCCATATAAGAGACTTTTTTGGAAATTTAAAAGCATCAAAATAAAATTCAACCATTACACTATCTAGTATTTGAAGGAAAATTTTCTGGGCCATTGGTAAAGGATCTAAAAAAGCTTTTGAATTTTTTCATATTTTCTTCAATTATCGAACAAATTTCACTATTATTGTAAATATCTCGGAATTTATAGGTCGAAGCTCAAAGTGGTCAGGCAAGGGATTGTAGCAAATTTTCTGCTCTTCTAAATGGTATATCTTTTATGAATATTGATTGAGAAATAAAAACACTATAGGGTAAAATTTGACTCATTTTTTTAGTACTAAATGTCAAATTACTCGAAAACGTTGAAAAAAATTTTTCTTTGATATTTCTTACTTTCACATCAACCTCTACCATCCCTCGAAATTTCACTGGAATTATTCTGATAGTTATTTAAAATCCCTTCACTACATATCCTCATCTTTTTGGGAAAACGGGATTTATGGGCATCAGAACAACAAAATTTTTGAATTTAATTTATGAATTTGAGAAGTTGAGTTAAATGATAGATTTATTGTACCCCAGGTCTTGTCATGGTCCCCCTATCGCTTACAAAAAATAACGTTGAAAAGTAAATTTATTGCTAATTCAAACCTGCCTGCCTCATACGTATTTTAAATCTTGTAAAACTCTTGTCTCAAAATTAAAAAAAAATTAATTTCTTTTAGATGTGCTTTCAAGAATACGCCAAAATTTACCGAAGCAGTGGGAAAGAGTATTATCGTCTCTGATAAATGGATAAAGGACTCTTTCCGGAGTAAGAAAATGGAATCTTGGAGGAATTATCGTGTCGGCCGAGCTGCCAGTCCATTGGATTCCCGTTTCCAAAGATTCAACCCCATTATTGAGTCTGGATCAGACAGTGAAGACAACTTGGACGATGATCGTGATTCGAATTATCAACCTGTCAACTCGTCATCTTCGTCCAATCATGAAGAGTCTTCCCCATCACCAAGTAGAAGTGATGAAGAGAACCAGAATCCCTATGATGTTGACACTGACGAAGAAGTTGAAATTAAGTAAGTCTATCTTTTTAATCCCTTCATAACTTTTGAGTCATTTATTTAGTCCGGCCAGAAAGTAGCAATAATTTCATAAAAAAGTCACTTCTTCAATAATGGTTTATTTATTGGCATTTACAATGGAATATTCGATGAAATTATATTTTTGTCTTGTTGAATCTAGTATTCTGAACATAATGTACCCATTCATATGATAAAACCTAAGTCCTTTATCCTGATTGATTTAAAAAAATCATCCAATAACATCTGAGTTAAATCAAAAATTTTCTTCGTTCCTATAGACAAAACCACGTAGGGTTCAACGGGTTCGAAATTTTAATATTTGATTTCGTTTGAAGAAAATGATTTTACCTTACAGTACGACCTGTGTACTTTATGTGGAAAATTACCCTCTCCTCTCTATCCTTTTAAAAATTTATTGTTAAATATCGTGACTACTTGGAAGTGTATTTGAGAAAGCAAGGCTTTTTGTTTGTATGTTTGGTATTTATTGACCAATAAGGAATAAAAAAATTCACTTTGAAGATTGAATGAAATTGATACAGAACAGTTGTATTTTTGCTTAGACACGGGCTCGTTTTATTGCATTATTATTGCAATTATTATTATTGAAATTATTAATTTATAAGGGGCTGTAATTCGAGAAGAGGGGGAATAATTATTCTTGAGCGTTTTCTTAAAGTTCTATTTTCCCACCAGTGGGGAACACAAAACTTTTTCTTTGAAGGAGGTTGATGTAGTCAAATATTTGAAAAACCTATTTGCTGAGGCTTTAAAGATAGCCAGTTTTAAAGCCAAAAAAAGTAATTCAGATCCGGACTTACAACATAATTACAAATTTTCAAATTTCCGTGATGAAAAATTAAACAATTTGAGACATGACTGATGGGTCTTGATAAAAATTGATTTTTTTTGTTTAGACAGAAAAAAGCATCTAAACCAAAGACGGATAAGCCCAAAAAAGTGAAAGAAACAAAACCGATTTTTAATAATCTAAAATTTTACCTTCACAAGACTCTGGTCATTGGCGATGAGAGAAAGGAAATTATCACAAGAATCTTACAACATTCAGGGTAAGCTCATAAGTCTTTCTCCTTTGTACTTTTCAATTAATATTTGTTTTCAACTCCTTCCATTCAGGCAATTCTCTCCGGAGATCTCGGAAAACATGAACTACTTTGTCGCCTCTGGCCCATGGGACGAAGAATTTCAAGCTGTGAGTTTCACTCTCGAATTTAAATCATAGAATTTTCTCATGAAACCAAAAATAAGAGAAAGACAAATATTTTTTCCCCAGACACTTTTCTATTTCATGCTTCAAATAGATTCTTTATGCTCTATAATTGCCGTATTCGAAAATTAGATTAAAAAATTTTCACGTTCTTATATGCCATTTCCCATTTTCCCTAGAATCGTCAATTTTTCCCCAAATTGACCGGATTTTTTCAGAGTGTATTCAGAATGTTTAATATTAATCTGATATGAAAGTCTGATCCGAAAGGATTAAAGGTTGTCCAATAATTCAAAATTCATCATTTTTCGTAGTAAAATTCATTGAAAAATGATGGCGTAAATTTAAAAATTTGACATCTTCTCTTATTTTCTATCAAACGAACGCATAAATTCGAAAAGTCTATTTTTCGAGAGCGGGGGCCAAGACATGAAGAAATAAAATTTACAGTTCATGGCTTTTGATATTGCTAGAGCATATGCCATGTTTTGGTACTATTTTCGAGGCCTCACTTAAAATTTGGATCATAATAATCATGATTGCATTTCTTTTGTAGGCTATCGAAGTTAAGTCAGACATAATTTTCATACCACCAAAATGGATATATGATTCAATCGCTACTGGCAAGTTGATTGCCTCCTTAGAAGATTATTCTTGCTTCTAGGATATAACTCATTATTTTATTTATTTATCAATCTCAATATGAAAGGATTTTCCTGATTTTTTAAATAAATTTTTTTATTCAAACCTCCTTATATCATCTACAATACTATTATCTAGGTTTTGAATGTAATGAAAATGAAACAGAATTCATCAAACTACTTTAAAGTAGAATTTAAACAAAAAAAAATCCTGAAACTCGATAGCTATACTCACATGAACACCATAAGTCAAGAAAATCTCTTCAAACATACTTGTGATCTAACTACGTTTTAAAAGAAAAATTCATGTACTTTTGAAGATTTTCATTCTTGTAGGTCACTTAAAACAATATTGATCTGGTGTCCACTTGATTTTTTCTCATAAAAATAAAAAATTTATTCTCTCTAATACTTTTTCAACATTTCAATTTTCCTCTGGAGTCGCCTGATAACCTTTCGATTTATAAAACGTTCAATTGAATTGTCCACCTCAAAATTCCTCTCATATACAAGGTTACAAAGGGATCCTTTGTTGGGGTCTTGATAAAATCGACTTATTGCATATTTGGCCAGGCCTTCCCTTGTTACTTTTACTTCATGGTTAGCTTTCAACCTCGGTATTGGACCTTTTTCGGTGATATATTCAATTCCGTCTGAACGAACTATGCAAGTTTCCTGATCCGGATCCAGATATTTACACCTCTTTCTAGTCTCATATTTGATAAATACATTTCTCGCCTTTGTATCCTGATTCGAGATTAAACTCTTAGGATAGTAAACTCTAGGGAAACAAGCAATCTGCGATTTCGGGTGCATTTGGAAAAATTGATCAAAAGCTTCCGTTAGCGAACCAAAGTTGTAGCTCGGTGTGATTATCTGATCATAGGTTAGAAATGAAATGAACTTCGCCTCGGCCATACCACGGTAAAGACATTCATTCTTGAGAAAGATCTCATCTTCCACTTTGAGTTCACCCTTTGGCGGAGACCAACGTATGAGGTCAATCTCTTGAATCTTATCTTTACTCGCCAAGATCTGCTTGAGATACCACGGTGACTCATCTCCCACATAGGCAATTATCTTGTCAACACCAATTGCCCTGGTTACTGCAAGAAACTCCGTCAACTTGGCCGGTGTTATCACCTCTGTCCTTGCATTTGGCATTACACAAATTAGGTTATTAACTATTTTCTTTATAAAACTAGTCCTACGAATTGGCAAAACAATCTCTGCATAATTTTTAGTCCAAATTCCAATTACACAAGGTCTGATGTTGTCCAGTTTCTCTCTTTCAATTCGGAATGCCGCTATGAAACCATCCCAAGAGTCGTCCGAGACTCCATTCAACCTCTTTATCTCTATTGGCATGGCCAGCTGAAGTAAACGCTGGTCGTCACTAAAGAATTTCCCGTAAACCTTCTCCGTTACATTTTTTCTCTGATATATAAAAACACGTATTGTATAAAAGTAATCCTCAGCCTCGTTATATTCATCTAAATAGGCTGAATAGACAAAAATACTCCTTGATCTTATGATGGCTATCAAAGTCGAGTCCATCATGTTCTTCCAATGCCTCTTACACACTTGATAATTTATCAGTCTTTTTAGTGAGGCACTCTGTTTAACGATAAACCTGAATCGTTTCTCTACTTCTTCCGACGAATCATTCTTTATCCTTTGACCCGGTATAAACTCAATCAAGCTAGGAATATGGCCGCCCTTGTCTGTCGTGAAATCCACTTTGTTGTATAAATAAATTAAATTGATAACGCCCAATGATATCAAAATCAGTAATGACACCAACAACTTGGCCTTGAGTTGTTGCATGTTTTATTCTATCAATATCCTGACGCCGTTAACATGGCTGTATAACATCCACTCTTGTCTGTAAAATTAATGACCAAGAATTGTTTCTCCTTTCAGTCTCGATGGAAACAATGCTGAGTTAATATTAAATTTTACAAAATGTGTATCTTTTTTAATTGTATGATACAAGAATAATTTTCATCATTCAATATTTTATGAATATTATATCAAACTCTCCTCTGATTGGCTCAGCCACTCTTACGCAATTTCATTGGCCTACAAATAATGCCTTATTTCTATCATACTATTCGTTATAATTACTACTCTTCATTTTTCTCGCATTTAATGATTAACGTTACATTTGCGAATGTTCAAACAATCAATGAATAATAAGCTAATATTGACTCTGCCGATCTCTCTTGATATTACTCATTTCATTCAAAAAGAAATATGAACGTAAATGAGACAAGGTTTAGAGACTTCAAAAACTCCTTTGGCAAGTTTTCAATTCTCCATCTTATCTAGATTTCTCCTCGAATAGACAAGATATTCCTAAAGAATCTCTACTATTGTGACAAGTTATCGCACAAGAGTGCCAATCTTGAAATTGAGACCACAGCAAGTTTTGTTTTTCATTTGTCTCAATACTTGATAGGTTAAAATATTTGAATTTTCCGAAAGCCTTCTTAAAGTCTACAAAAAGACTGTTGAAAGAAGTGACAATGTCAAGAAGACTACCCATATCGTCGGGATTGTCAACCATGACCTCTCCACGAAGGAACAGCTTGTCGACTACCATGAAGTTGTAAGTTCTAATAGTAGCCCTTTTGCCATTTTGATTAAAAAAACTGAAACTTTTCGTCAAGGAAATGAAGATTTTTTGGTTGACATGAGTTGCCTTATTTCCTCGTAAATCTTCTGAGGTTGCTGATTGAAAGTCATGCTAGGATTGAGATCTTTGGTTCTCTTTGGACCAAACAACGACTTGTTATATTTATTTATTTGAAAATTTAGAGAAAATTATAAAATCTGGCCAATAGAATTCATTCAACCGTTAGATGAATTATTCACAGTCCCGAGGGCTTAGACACTCCTCTCCTCTCATTGGTTGCGAACGGTTGAATAAATTCTATTGGCCAGATTTTATAATGTTCTCTAAATTTTCATATATAAATATAATAACAAGTCGGTGTTTGGTCCGAAGAGAACCGACGAAAATAAAGTTTTATTCACCCAAAAAATAGAGAATTTTTTGCAGATCATCTTTGTCTTTTCAGAATTGCAACGTCAGCTATTCGATAAAACTAATTCAAATATTTTACCATATGAAGAAAAATAATTTAGAAAAACTAAATTTTTAAGGAAATTATGGCATTCCTCAAATCTTGATTTAGCGCCAAATTCCCATTCTTTTGAAAAATTTTGCAGATTTCAAAGCAAAGAGTGATCATAAGTTGGTTTTTAGGATCACAATTAGACAGAAAACCCGATTTTTACCATAAAAAGACAATTTCGTATCTTGAATCATCAACTCTACATCGATTTTCAAGTAGGCAATATGATCAAGAAACCCACGATGATTGTGGGATTTTAAAACTCTGATTCAGCATATTTGATTTCTTTGATAAACCGTGATCCTAAAAATCAACTTTTGATCCCTCTCCTATTTTTGATATTAGTAAAACTTTTCAACGCAAAGTTCAAAAAATGGGACCTCACAAAAAATGTTCAGTTTCTCATGTCTTTATTTACCCACCCCATTTTTAGAAGGATGGAAAGAAGCTTCGCAAGAAAATCACATTCTCACTCGATTGTAATATGTTTCTGTGTGAACTCTACGAGGATGAGAAGTTGATCTCCTTTGAAAATCACGAGATCAGCTTGGAATCTTTGAATGATTACATTTCCGCCTCGTCCGAAGCCGTTCTTCTTCGATTATATGCCTTTTTGAGTGAAAAACTTTACATCTCCGGAATTTCATTCAATGAAAACTTTAAGCAAGAACAAATTTTCTTTGTAAGTCTTACATGATGCAATGAATCATTATTTTCAGTGTAATACCGTAAAAACTTCTAATCGGGATTTATTTTGCCAATAAAAGATTATCTTGAAGCTGCTTTGCTCTGATTGGCTAAAATATTCTCAATTAATTTACAAAATATTACAGATACCTAATGGTGAACAGGTTAAAGAACTCAATGGGGAAACAGAGACTTGCTATTCATTACTCCGTAAAAAGATTTCTAAAGATTTGGCCGACGTCAGGACGATTGAAAGTTTCCACAGTCAAAGTGGTCAAATGGTTATTGAGAAAAATATCGACACCAACATCGAGTTATCGATGGATAGATTCCCAAATAAAGCTCAAATCTGTAAGTCTTATTGTAAAATATAGTCAAACCATCGATTGAGCGGGAGGATTTTATCCCTTGCCCATTTTCACGATTGACCTTGATGTAATTTCGGTAATTTGATAAATAAAATTACAGCTGGTATGATCAAAACCAAGGTAGCCCCTCCATTCGTAAGCTGACAGTAGCAGTAGATCTCTCGAATCCAGCTACTGGTCATTTTTTAGATCTCTAGAGTCTCTAGAGACTTTTTTTTCATTTTCGTATCAAACATGAGGTAATATTTCCGAAAAATTCTTTTAAAATAATTTAATACACCACTCCGGTCTAGATATTCTTTATTAGTCAAACTTGCCAGGCTTAAGAATGCAACTCTTCCTTAAGGATATTGGTGTAAACAATTTCAAAAAAATTCAATCTAAAATGCCTGAATTTTCAAATCGTTATTAATATGCGTTCAATCGGCTCAAAATGTGACCAAAAATTCGAATTTGGCCCCAGATTTTCTTCAAAAAATCTTTCAAATCTATAAGCTGATGTTTTTAATAATTTAGGTAATTTTTCTCCGCGGTAATTTGCCGCGATTTTCGTTGAACTACAATAGCCATATTCGATTTATTTGTCTAGTTTTGATCCTGAATATTAGTATTTAACCGTTCCGAACTCCTTCAGAGAATATAAAAATGATTCACAGAGTTATTGTTAATAAGAAAGCACACTGACAAGATATTTTACTGATGCAGACTGAGCTAGACAACTTTTTCAGTACATAAATATCTTGAAACATCCATATATATTTCCTAATCTAGAAAGATAATTATTTTGAAATACATCATTGGAACCTTAATATACTCCTGCCTGGGAATAAATATTGTGCTCAAATGTTTGAAAAATTCAAAAATATTTTGCACAATCTGGCTAAATTTCAAGTGTTGATTTTAATATTTTTCTTTCCTTTAGTGGAATACATACACTGTATTAAAGCTGATCAGATAGAATTTGACTGGAAAAAAGATTTGCAAATGCTGGCCAAATGCCATTTCCTCAAGGAAACCGTCATCTCTAAGGCCAACGATTACTTTAGTCAAAATCCGATTATCGAAAAAATTGTTATCGATTATTTGAGTGCCCTGATTTGTATGAAACCTGAGAATATAATCGACTTTACAAAGGATTACTTTATTCAATATAACTGATAATATATCCTAAATCATAGTAAAGATATATATTCTGCATATATTATACAATAAATATATACCATATTCCATACATGTCATTGATTGACCAATCAGAGAAGAGCTTCCAAATCCATACTTTAATCAATGCAGAGCTAGTTAATTTACTTAAGTTAAAATTAGGTTGGACTGAAAAACTAACACTTATGCATATTTGCTTAAGGTTTTGATCGGAAAATTGAAAAAATTCACTTTGATTGACAACATCCAGTTATACACATGTACCATTTTCTTTTAAAGTTCACTATAAAAAGATCTTTTCGTTACAAGAATCGTAAAATCACATCATGAGACATTCAGCGTGTCTTGTCTTGGTGATTATTTCTTTCTTAGCTTTGGTAAGAACTCTTCTTTCGTCATTACACCTCCCCTTAGGCAAAAGCCAGTATAATTGATGATTTTAAGAATGTTAGTCCTAAATCACTACCAGCCTCCACCAGGAACAACAACCACGAAGACGTGAAGAAGAAAAAAGTCCAGCAAATGTAACTTACTCAAAATTTTACTCCAATTTCTTTAGTAAACGCAAAGGAATATTTCGTCACCTCAATTCACAGTCAAATTTTATTTCAACTCATCCGACCGACAAGGAACAAGCCTCTCTTGGCTATGAGTTTTACGAAGATAGTCTGAACAAAATTCGCTTAATCAACAATGATAAACTACTTAATGAAGGTCGCGTAGAATATCTGACCAAGCAAGGCGTAGGTTTTTTTATTAGATTGATTCATTGAAAATTATAGTGGAAACCAATCTGCGCTGATTTGTGGAATAAAGATTCAGCCAATGTTGCCTGTCGTGAACTCGGCTTCAGCCTGTAAGTTGTTGTACACTCAATTCCATAGGGGCTCTGAAGAAGTATATCAACGCCACAAGTATGGAGAGGCCAAAAACGCCGATAGAAGTGGTTACACTTTCAATGTACTTTATTGCAGTGGTCACGAAGATTCTCTTCGCAATTGCACTTTTAACAATAACCATTTGTGTGTCTACAAATCAGCTGGTGTTAAATGTAACAGACATGGGGGTTGTGAACCAGGCTGGTTCCACTACGACGGTTCATGTTACACTTATAAAGACGAGAAGAAAACTTTTAATAATGCTCTGGCAGATTGTAAAAAGATGGGAGCTGACCTTGTCAAACCACATAAAATAGAGGAGCAAGCCTTCCTATCTCGTTACCTTGTCAATAAAGCTAGTAAGACTTATAGGTTGACTACTTATAAAAAGTTTTTTTTTTATTTGATAAAAATTTCATTAAGATCCTCTACCAACTTGGATCGGTGTTACACTAATCGAAGATGCCACAAATAAACTAGACTGGGGCTGGGCTGGTGAAGAATACTACGTACAAGATCGCATGAAAGATAACGGCTTCTGGCCCCCATTCGTTCAACAAAGTGAAAAGAATAAGAATGAAGCTTGCGCAGCCATGTCCAAACACCACCTCAACAAGGCTAATAAATGGATCTCAACTGATGATTTCTGGTGGAAGAGTTTCGGATGTGCTACAATACTGCCTTACATTTGTGAGAAAAAGTACGCGGGTAAAACCAAGTCAAAGAATACTCAGAGTAAGTTGAGAATACCTCAAGTTTCCAGTAGAAGAAGTTAAACCTTTTTCATCCATAATTAAGTTATCAACGACCCCAAAATGACACGAACCAGAGAGTGCTATGAGGGCAATGGATCTTCCTATCGTGGTACAATCGACAAAACTGATAACAATTTTGCCTGTTCAACATGGAATCATCCCAACGTTGCCTACAGTAACCAGTTCCAGGAATCTCATGTAAGTCTTTTGAAAATTTTCATTTCATTCAATGAATTTTTCAATTAAAATTACTATCAACTTCAAAGTTGATGATGATAAAGAAATAATACTCGATTCTCATTGGTTAAAATAATATTCACTGAATGAACCAATCAGGAGAGAGAATTTCTTAAATTTGTTGAAACCTGTACTATATAAACTAGCAAAATCCAAAATTCGTTTGAGATACATAGAAATAGAACCTTGACGTACAAGATTTATTTTTCAAATATTTTGTTGTTAAACAGCAAAAGTTTTTATTTCCAATTTCTCAGCTTACAGACAGCCGAATTTCTCTAAAACATCAAATTCGTGATCAGAATAAATTTCACACAAGAATTTTTCAACTAGAAAAAAACCTCTTGAGAAATCATTTAAAATCATCAGTTTTAATTATTATTATTATTAAATTTTAGGGTCTTGTCGGTCATAATCACTGTAGAAATCCAGATAATGACCAAAAACCATGGTGCTGGGTCAATCCTAGACTCTACCTTTACGCCTATTGCAATATTCCCAAGTGTTCTGATTTGCCACCGGAGGCTCCGCCTAGCTCTAACTTTGCCATGGATCTGACCAATGTCGGCTTTGGTACAGGAAAATGCGATAAAGACTTTTTCTACTGTCCCAAAAGTGGCAGCATCTCGATCAAGTAAGAGACATCTATTGGGACGATAATGTTGCCGAACCTCATCAAGTATATTATTATTACTGGAGTCGACACTCATAAGGAAGATAAGAGAACGAACGAATAATAAGTGATAAACGTTTTATTTCGCTGGGTCTCTTCAGACTTAATCCCGGGCTCTGATTATATACTATTACATTGCAAATTTTTTCTGCTCTTCCATTGGATAAAAAGGAATTTCAGGGATGGGGAGGTGTTCATTTTTTGATGATCCTGTTTCTAGGCAAAACAAAGGCAACTAGCCAAAATAGAGAAAATACTAAACACCACAGTCCTACCCCTCCCATATTTAGCTCAACACAATGCACAAGTGAAAATCAAAATGAAAATCCAGAGAAGTTGGCTGTAGCCAATAATCACCAATCACAAGTGCAAAGTTCAGCCCCAGCAACCAATTTAGAGTTGGCAATCAATGAACAATCCTGTAGTTGATAATCAAATTATGAGCCAACCTACAATTAGTGCAAATAACAAGGTGAAAAAGAATCCATCAATTAAACGTAAGCGAAAAAGACACAGCGGTCAGTTACTAATGGATGGATTTCTAAAGCGACAAAATGAAGGATCATCAAAAAATGAACACCTCCCCCTCCCTGAGTTCCTTTTCATCCAATGGAAGAGCAGAAAAAATTTGCAATGTAATAGTATATAATCAGAGCCCGGGATTAAGTCTGAAGAGACCCAGCGAAATAAAACGTTTATCACTTATTATTCGTTCGTTCTCTTATCTTCCTTATGAGTGTCGACTCCAGTAATAATAAGAGACATCTATTCACATCAACTTTTAAGCTCCTGAGCTATTTTCATTTGATAGGAGTTTCTAAATAAATTTATTATTATCATAAAAATACTCTCAAGTAACCAGCATAATATTATATTCATTATTTCGTCTGACTTGTTTTCGCCCATATAAATATTCAAAACTAAAAATCTATGAATTAATATTCTTGTAGCCAATGCCTCGGTAAGAACATGGTCTGTGACGGCTTTCCCGATTGTGGCAAGGGTGAAGATGAAGCTGAAGCATTTTGTGGAAGTTAGTTTTAGTTTTAGCAATTTATCATTTGTGATCTTCAATATTTTTCAATTTTTTCTAGATAAATGCGCCAAAAATGAAGTCTACAACTCATTTGATAATTAGTAAGTTATTACTTTCGTGATTTTTATTATTTACCTTATTTATTTAGGTAATTCTGTGAGAGTAATTCTTTGGGTTCTTAGTAAACTCAAATTTGTTTTCAATTTTAAAATGTCTATTATGACACCTTACAATCTTTACAATTGATACATTTTTTGTAGTTGCCTCCACAAGAGCAAGGTTTGCGATGGCTTCAAAGATTTCACCGATGGTTCCGATGAACGAAATTGTCCAGGTTAGTGAAATTTCCAAGGCTAGATTCTCTTTTTTTATGAGAAATTTCATCTGAACCTTTTTCCTTATAGTTCCACAAGATATTGAATCTAAATTTACTAAACTCAGCAATAGGAAGTGCTCAAAGTTTCCCAGAATCATCATTCAAAATATCACTGTTCCCACAGTAAGTTCCTTTAGAAAATCAAAAAGTTTTATTCCCCAAAAACCTTGCGTTCTCAACCCTAGAATGAGTCAGAATCCTACGAGTTTACCTTATAGAAAATCTTTTAGCCAATAATATTACTTCTTTACAACTACCAATCAGAATAGACTACCCTTCTCACACTATTTCTTTGATCTCTGGGATTGAATTTTCAAAAAAAATTAAATAAACTCAATAAAGAGTAACTTGAGTCTTCACCTGGTTTATATAGGGAATGAAAACACGAATGTCTAAATGATGCCAAAACAAAGATTAAATATTTTATCAAAAAATAGAAAACATTTTTATTCATCTGATATTACAAGTGTAAAAATTATTCTGTGATACTCCAAGACTGTGTCTTTGGTTCAGATTTATCATCGGAAATATCTTCACATTTGATGGCAGCAGGGTAATATCTCTCTACATGGAAGTAACACTTATTAATATTCTCACAGCCAATGATATTCCTGGCACTTTTGGCTGATTCCTCCAGCTTCTCTAGGCGAAATTCTCTCATTGATATGTCATGAGGAAGACTCTCGATCTTGGTCATCTCATCCCTGGTATTCTCAATGTCCTGCTTCAACTTTCCCTTGAAGATACTCCAGATTTCTGAGATTGGATTCAAAAATTTTGAATGCAACGGCAAGTGTAATAGCCTAACATCAGCCTCATCGATAACTCCAGGCTCAATCTTAATGGTCAACATATCGAAAACCAGCGTCATCGGCGTCAGCTTAAGCTGGCGGCATTTGGCTATAATATCCCTTAGCCATATTGATTGATCTTGTTGTGAGTAGGCCTCTCTTTTCAGAGTCAATTCAACCTTTTCATTCATTGACATGACCAACTTGCAATAGAGATTTTTCCCTTCTGAATCAACTGTAAATACCTCTGAACGTCTACCAACCAATGAACGACCTTCATTTTTTTTGGTAAAGACATTCAACCTAGTCTCATCTATAAATATTAAATGACGACCTTCAGATCGTTCCTTCAAAAGGGTACAAACGTAATTACAACGTTCCAGTTTATTCTTTTCCGAGTTAACGCTATAACTTTGATCTTCCTGTGAGTCCTTCTTGACAGCGTAGATTTCACAATCGAGCCAATTCTTTATTGTTCGCTTGGAGACGGTTAACCCCAGTTTTTCTACCAAATGGTTCTTACAATTCTCCAGAGTTGCATGTTTATCCCTTTCGATGAACTCTATCAGGCTAGCAACAGCATCAGGTGTCTTCTTAATGTTCTTAATTCCGCCGCGTTTACTTTGTTTTGACTTTCCGGAAATAATCCAATCATACGCTGTTGTATATGGTACTCCAGATAAACGGCTAAACTCCAACCATGGTTCTCCCTTGTTATGCAATTCGACAATCTTTTCCCGAACACCAGGATGATGTCGCTTATATGGCATTTGATTCTTTTGTTCTATCTATGAATTTGTCTTTCCAAATCTTCGATTTCTACATAAACAAAATTATACTTTTTTTCAACGCCCACGCAATAAAATTAATATCCAGCTCTCTGATTGGCTAACAAATTACATAATAAAATCTGTATTCGTGGTTTATGTGCGTAAGTATTATTTAGTAGTAGTAGTGGGGGGAGTATTTTGATGATGATGATGGAATTTGAAATTTGGGAAAATCAAAATTGAATCTAACGATTTATCGATCCATTCTCGAATTCCAGTAATTAAGTCTCGTTACTTATCTGTTTAGAAATTCTGCGCTAAGATACTTGATAAAAAGATATTAATATCGGTTAAAATACGTTTTAGCAAGACCAGATTAATGATGGTTTTGATTGATTTTTCATTCCTTTCAGTGTCTGAACATGTGCCATAACTTGTTTACAGTTTTCGATTATCAATTCCCATGTCTCGGAGCCAATTATATTCCAGCAAAAGCGCCAAGCTCTTTCAGTGAATGTCAACTTCATCCAGGCAGTGCTGATGATTGTACTAGCGAATTTACTCTTGCCTCTGATGCCTACTACCTGCTAACGAGTTGTACTGGGAAGTTTAAATGTGCCAATAAGCGTTGCATTGATAACACGTTGAAATGCAACGGTGTCAATAACTGCGGTGATGGCTCAGATGAGTTATCCTGTCCAGGTACATTTTAATCTGACCAATCAGATTTGAGCATTTGGTTTTCTCAATTCAAACATGTTAATTTCAAGGTCTCAATGATGGCTACAAGATCAAATTGGTCAATAAAACATCAGAAGAAACAAAAGGTCGCTTAGAAGTTTTTTACCTTGGTGATTGGGGTCAAATATGCATAGATGGATTCACCATGGCCTCAGCCAATGTTGCTTGCAAAGAGCTTGGATTCAAGTGAGAATTTCCTTCATTTACCCTCATTTTCAGGGGAGCTACTGGATTTAGTACAGTTCAAAAAGATGGTTTCACCTATGGCAATGGTCGTACAATGCTGTCCGATGTTAAATGCAAAGGCACTGAAAGCAACTTGAAAAGTTGTCCTAGAAGCAATTTCTACATAGGAAAATGCCAAGAGTTCGATTATGTCTCTTTAAACTGTTTCAAAGAACAAAGTGAGTTAGGTAATTTTGTTTTTCAATTAAAAATTCAATGCAATTCTCTAAGAAGCTGAATGCTCATTGAATCAATTCCAATGTAAGGACAAGAAATGCATCGATTCCGGCTTAGTATGCAACGGTGTCAATGACTGTGGCGATAACTCAGATGAATCCTTGGACTGCACGAGTTAGTTCAAGAATTCTTTATTTTTGAAAACCATATATCTAAAATTAACCAATGAAAATTTAGGTCAAATCCGAGAGTTGATTCTACATGGACAGAACTAAGGAATTGAGTTATTGATTTTTATTTGACTAAAAGTTTTTTCGCTTGCTACCTGACCATGTTGTCTTCTGGCGTGTAATGGCCTATCTGTAGAACACGAAAAGGGAGACTGAAAGGTGTAGTATTTCTCAAAAAATTAAGAATATAAAACCGTCGGTGAAGTCACGAACTTTTTAGTGAAACATTGAAAATTCTTGTGTAAACTTTCATGCTTATTCCATATATGTGCTCAGAATTTTCCTATTTTTGTATAATTCAATGTAAAAAGTAAAGAAATACATCATTAAAGTTGAGATTTGAAAGTGGAAAACAAATTGTAATACTATTATTCAAAAGATCAGAAAATTCCACACATGGTAGGTCCTGTTTTTAAATCGTTTCCATGCTCGAAAAGCATTCAAAATTGCGAGCAAAGTTGAAGAATAGTGAAATTCTCTTGCAAAATCAGCTACAGTTTTCCGTAACAAATCTGGGGCTGATTCTAGCGCTCCTTCTGCTGATGTATCGTATTATTTCATGTTATTCCTGGTCTTGAAGTTATTTAGCTTTATTCGAAAGTGTTTTTTCATTAAATTTAAAACACTTAAACTGATTGGTTCACTGAATAAAAAACTCTGAAAAAAACGCTCCTGCTACTTGGTTCAAAATTCTGATTTTTTATTATTCTAGTCAAAGTAAGCCTAAAGGGTGGTCCAGAAAATAAGTCTGGCCGTGTCACCGTTACAAGAGGCGGCATCGAGGGTACAATTTGTGATGACTTGTTTGACGAAAAGGATGCCGATGTCATTTGCCGAATGCTCGGCATTCCAGGATCATCCAAAGTCCTTTCACCCACAACCTATGGCCCTGGAATTGGTCCGGTCTTCTTTAGCAATACAATCTGTAAGGGTAAGGAAGCTAGCATCAAGGATTGCACTACAACACCGTATGGAAAGCATACCTGTTCCCATGCTGATGATGTCGGTGTGCAATGTGGTATCACTCAGCAGACTACCACCACCACTACACCTAAGCCAGTCCCTAAACCAGATGATAGTATGTTATACAAGCTTATACAAGCTTCAAAATTTGAAAATTTCCGAAATTTTGTTTATATGATGCAAGAATCATTTAAAGAGTTGACTCAGCCAGACATGGTGGAATGATTTAGAAATAGCTCAAAGATTATTTAAACAAAATTATATACGGTCTCATCAGTTTTACGAAATTTCATCCAAGTCTAGTATATAACATATTTTCATATGCTATAAAAATGCTATATTTTTTTGAAAATTGTGCTATTTTTTTCTGAAAAAAATGCTATTTCGTCACCGCCCTACTCATCATAAACATGTTTGTTTTGTTTAACCAAAGAATAGACTTATCTAAGACGCTTCTATCATAGCCTTATTTTTCTCTAATTTTATCACCGAAACCATCCGAATTTCATTTGAATTATTTTCTTCTCGTAGAGGTTGAATGTGGTACTAGGCTTGTGGATCAGTGGTCAAGCAATTTAAGGATTGTCGGCGGCTTCCCAGCTCAAGCGAATGCATTCCCATGGCAAGTCCGTATTGCTTACTATACCGGCTCGCAATACTGTGGCGGTACCATACTCAATAATAAATGGATCCTTAGCGCTGCTCATTGCTTTGAGTGGGTTTAACCTTGATATAATATCCATCAATTCTTAAAAACCACTTGTTAAATATCAGAGAGTGGCTAATTTTTTAACATCCGGATGTGCAGAGCTAATTTTAAACAGCATTTTTCAGCGTAAAAAAGTTCTTTTTGCACCATGTTTTTGTTTAGATACCCCAATTGCCGATTTTTTAATTAGCACCAACTACGATTGATTAAAATCTAAATTCTGAGCCGAATGAAATTTTAAATAGGTTTGTAAGGAATATTTAATCAGTACTGAATATTCGGATCAGTTTGGGATATGCTGAAGATGTTTGGGAAAATGGGATTTTGGGTGTATCAGAGAATTAAAAATTACGAATTTAAATTTCATAAATGGCATTCTCTAAGCTAGTTCTACCAAATTTGCATTGCTGTCGAAACATTGTTAGGGGAAAAAAATATTTGACCTGCTCTATTAAATATAAATAAAGGTTTACTTTTTTCTTGACAGAGGTGTTACAAATGCAAAGCAAATGCTAAGAATCATTGTCGGAGATCTTGATGTCTCACAGGCTGATCCAGAAGAACAAATCTTTACAATTCAAACAGTTATCATCCATCCAAAATATAATGGTAACTTGAAACTTGGCTTTTAATGAACGTTGGGTTAATCTCCCATTCTAGTTTTTTTATCTAGTTGGAAACATCCTTAATGCATACTTTAGTTTAGAAATTCAACTAAAAGTAAGGCAGCAGTTCGTTTCAGGTTCAGCAAAATATTGAGCCTAGTACTCCTATTGTTGGTTACCAATCAGATTCATTTGAATTCTTAAAATTGGGGGATCATGGTGTAAGGTCTATTATTTAGTATAAAACTGCGAATATTCCCATTATAATTGATCCCCAGTGCGTCATATATGGGACTTTCTTAACTTAAAGTATCTGAAAATAATTTATTGGTCATTTTTCTGAAAACAGAACTAATATTCTTCCGAATGAACTGTGACTTATCAAGCTACAATATTTAGAGTAGAGAATTTCATATAGAGAAAGATTTTTTGTAAAACCCTTCACAGAAATCTAAGAGAAAAAAGAAATAAAAAATTTATTGGCAAATCATACCCGTAAAATTTGAAAATTTATCACTTTGATTTCATTCAAATGGTCATTTTTTCGCCAACTTTAAACTAAAGGTTGGTTTTCAGTGTATTCTGAAACCATACCATATCAATCTGGTCAAAATTAGGCCGTTTATTAAATTTCAACTTTTTCATCTTCTGAGCTGAAAATTCTTGTTGATTTTAAAGATTTGAAGCGATTCAATAGTGATACTTTCGATCGAATTAGAAGAATAATTCGAATTTTTGCCTTAGATATTTTAATATTCCAATACTCAAGGGGCAAAATAACTCGAAATTTATTTATTTTTTTGAAAATGACCAATTTCTCTCAACTTTTTCGGTGAATTTAATTTCTCTCATTCCAATAACGTGTGAACTCATTTTATCATGAAATTCTTATTTTCATCTCAACTAATTAAACATAAATCAGAATAATTGCTAATTTCATTCTTCTAGAACCGCGAAGCTTGAATAATGATTTTGCCTTGATACGAATAAGTCCATCGACAAGTGGAAAGTTTATTCAATTCGGAAATGCAGTCCGACCAATGTGTTTAGCTAAAGACGATGAATTTCCATCCGGAGCCTGTCTTGTTTCAGGTTGGGGAGCCATCGGCGAGAATGATCGTACAGCTTCAAAACTTTTGGCTGCTGTCGTGCCCCCGATTCCAACGCCAGAATGCTTAAACTACATGAGAGATATCACTGATCAAATGTTATGCGCCGGTTTTGCTGGTGGTGGCATCGATTCCTGTCAAGGTGACAGTGGCGGACCTCTTGTCTGCAAAACGAATTCAACTGGAAAACTAGCACTATATGGTGTTGTTTCTTATGGCATTGGTTGTGCTAGACCTGGTTATCCTGGGGTATATTCTAGACCGAATAAAATTAGACAATGGATCGATCAGACTATGGCCCTGTATCCATGAGATTTTACACTTGAAATTCAAATAAATAATTATACATTTCTTTAATGTTTTTTCTTATTCAAGCAGTATATGAAGTTTCTGATAAATCAACATTCGATCGCTCTGCTCTTACTCGCTAGTACCTTTTTTAGGAAGAAATAGACCGAATTTGTATCAATATAAGTCTACAGTCGGTTGCGAAACTCATTGGGCACTCCAGTCCGAAGAAACTGGGGCATAATATATCGAGAAAAATATATCAAAGTTAAACAAAACATTCATTGGTGCATTGAAATGAAAAGGAATATTTACAAAAAACTCAATATTTCTATATTGTTAAAATGGTTGAAGCAAAAAATGGCTTAATTTTGGCCAGATTGAAGATTTTGGAAATTCTACTTTATTCCAATAGCCCATAGACTCATCCGTTATGGAATCCAAAGTTGTCTATCAGGAAAAAATATAGATTTTATGTTAGTAAATTTTTTTGATAATAAATTTTCATCTTCACGCAACTAGCTTTACATTTCTGTCTGCAGTCCCATGAAAAAATGTAATGCCTAGTATGTGATTACTAATCTGATTTTCAAAAGTCCTTAAATAGCCATTTCATTCAAAGAGTCAGAATCTGATCTATGAACAGCTAACGAGTCAAAGAATAAATTTTGTAAAAAATTGATTAGCTCTTTGAACGGAATACTATATAAAAGCTAGAACAAAATCAAGACACATTTTTATTTTAACATTTATACACAAAAATATAGTTAAAATAAAAAAATTAAGATATCTCGGTCAACAGTTCATGGTATAAATATTATCAAATTTGCTTTCATCAACGATTAAAGACGGTTATGCATTTGTTATTGCTGGTAAGTGGAATTACGTTTATCATTAGATTGTCTCATTCATTGCTCTGGCCGTGGGCCAGCCAAAAAGCACTAACGATACAAAATTGACTTTACCTCCGCCATCAGTGCCAGTTAAGAAGACATATAAAGAACATTTCTTAACTAACAAGGATGAGACTAAATATCCCGACTCTTCGAAATTAGCCAAGGCTAGCCTGAAAACTGTTGAAGATGCCGTAATGGACATACGAATGGTATCCGATAAGGCCGGCGATATACATGAGGGTCGCATTGAACATTACAACCGCAAAGATAACGAGTGGTATCCAGTTTGTGCTGATTACTGGAAGAAGCAAAAGGGTGATGTAGCTTGTCGCCAACTTGGATACATCATGTAAGTTTGGATAGACAAATTTATTTTAACGTTTCAGGGGAGCTGAGGCCACTTTTCAAACTCATGTATATGGCGAACCAAAGGTCGATGATCAGGCCAAGTATGCGATGCCAACACTTGAATGTTCCGGTTCTGAGTTAAACCTTGCCAACTGTTCATCAAATACTGACATTAAGTGCTCTGGCAAAAGTGCCGGCCTCAAGTGCTATACTCAACAGGGTTGTCCGCCTGGTTGGACTGAATTTGCTGGCGATTGTTACATGCTAACCGGACTAGAACTCAACTATGAAGGTGCTGTGACCGAATGTAAAAAACAAAATGCAACTTTGGCCAGGCTTACAACAGCTGCTCAAATGTCATTTATTTCACGATTCCTCTCTGTAAATAAAACCGTCGATGTTCCATCAGCTTGGATTGGTGCCCATTTAATCGAATGGCAAGATAAGAAAACATCCCTCGGCTGGTTAGATACTGGTGTATCGCTTGAAGAAGTGCCAACAGAACGCTTATTCTGGATGCCACCTGAAGATCACAAGGAAGATGAAAAGCAAAAACCTTGTGTTTGCGTAAAGAACTTTTTCAAACGTGCAGGCATTGCCTTTTTGCACAGTTATCATCGTAGTACTGAATACTGGTGGGCAAATTATGGATGTGGCAACAAGATGAGAGCCATTTGTCAAAAAGAAAATATCGGCAGAACCAAGAAACCCATCAATGCAAGTAAGTTAGCCTATGCAGTAATGGTTTAAATCAGTCAAATTTCCAATTGAGGCTATGAGGTACTTTAAAATTACAGTATTCAGTAGCTGGAAATTTTTCAGAATATAGAAAATGCCCCAATTTCCTACTGTTTTTCAACCATTGAGCTGAGAATTTCTACTGATTTCAAAAATTTAGAAAAATTCCATTGTGATTTTATGGATCAAGAGTGTAAGAAAATATCTCAAGCTATGCCAAAAAGGTTCACAGAAATTCGTCATCATTGAGAGAAACCGGAGAATCTGAATTTTTCTATTTTCCTGAAAAGCGTGGGTTTCTCTCAACCTTCATGGTCAAATTTGTAATCTTTGTCTAATCTCGATCAGAACTGAGTTGCTTTGTATCTGAATTAAATCGATGAAAATTTTCATCTTAAAAGTTGAAAAATTTGGAAATTGGGGCATTTTCGAAGAGCGTAAAATGGCCTAATTTTCGCCAAAATCCATTCATTGTTGAATTCAGAAAGTAAATATTTTCATGGAGAAAAATAGGGAATGTTATGTTTACTTTAGTTTAAGATGTTACCAGGTTTAAACTCACTTTAGAGTCTGTAAATGGATTGGACAACACTCAATTGCTTCTTCTTTTTATTTTCCTATGTAGTAAATACTGAATATAATTATGAATGTTATGAAAACGATGGTAAAACCTATAGAGGAACACACAGTAAAACTGAGGATAACTTTATATGTCAAAATTGGCCCAAAGAGGAAATCCAAAAGTATGAACCAGTTAGTATAATACTGAAATGCATATTTTTTTACGTTATAATTCGAATATATTTCTATCTTAGTTTAATATAACTCATAATTATTGTCGAAATTATGGTGGAGAAAAGAAACCATATTGTTATGTAAATGCCGCTAAGAAAATCAAGAGATTCTGTTCCCTACCCACTTGTTCACTAAGCCATAACTTTACGACAAGTGCAACTATCGATAATTATGTTACCGGTTACAATAAGGGTAATTGTCCAAAGGATACCTTCTTTTGTAAGAGTTCGGGTAACGTCAAAGTTGAGTGAGTTGTAATTGTAATCATACCCTGTTGACCAATCAGATTAGAGAACCAATCAAATGAAAGTATTCGATGATTAATCATTTAATATTTATTCACACTTGACAGTCGATGCCTAAGCAAGTCCATGGTATGTGACGGTTACGCTGATTGCGGGCTCGGTGAGGATGAACACAAGATTTTCTGCACTGATTGTAAGTAAACCCATTCTTTTACTTCTAAGTTATCACTTATATCTTGCCTAATGAAATTATTTGTTTTAGCAATGGAATGTGATTCGAAAGATTTCGTATGCTCCAAAGATCAATCGTGAGTTCCTTTCAACTCTCTAAATATCAGATTAAAGAAATTAATTTTTTTCAGATGCATCGATCAGACAAAAATTTGTGATGGCTTCAATGACTGTTCCGATGGCGCTGATGAAAGAAACTGCAAAGGTGAGTTGTTTCTAACAAGTGACATTTGCAAAATTAATGACTCGAACATTGGTATTTGCAGAAATGGTTACAGTGGTAGGCCCTTTCCAGTAGCTAGTGGTTAATTCGATTAAAGTCATAAACAAAGTCCCTTACTTTTAATTAATGAATAATTCTTCTTTAAGATATTTAGAATTGATTCGGAAAATTAACTCAACCGTAGTCCTGAATGAAAATACTCATGAAAAAGCTTAAACAGCTATGAAAAACAGATTTTTCAAGATTGCAACCATAGTAAATATCAAGACAAATTGGGCTGGAACTTTCTTGAAAAGGCTGATTTTCTGGGAACTTCTTTTGTCTAATTTTGATCCCAAATATAGGCATCTAATTGCTTCGAATTAATTTTTTCGGGAAGTATTTTTATTCTCAGAGCTTATCGGATCCATGTTTATTCTAAGTTACGGTAATTTTTTCTGAATCTAAACCACTAGATGTCCTTTAATCTTTAGAAACGTCTGAAAGAGGCTTTTATTTTAGATGAATTAGGTTTTTTACTTTAAAGAAGCTAAAAGATTTTTACAAAACTAAAATTTTTTAAATTTCAGTTGACAAAACCGCTATTGACAGAACATCTAAGGTTATTAGTATGAAGGGTATCGTTGTCCCTCGTGCCGTCATTCAAAATCTAACTCTAGAAGAGGTGAGCTTATACCAAGTTTATCTTACTGAAGGTAATATAATTTTTTATTAATATTAACAGTGTGTCCAAAAATGTACAACCCTTCACACCTATTACTTATACGGTTTCATCTGTGAGGGTGTTAATTACTACAAGGCAAGAAAAGTATCCTTATCGTCATGTCAACTATTGGGCAAGGCTCCAGAAAAGTCTGAAATTTTCACCGATAAAGACAGTGATCTTTATACCTTTATCAACAATTATTCTACTGGTAACTTTAACTGCAAAAACGGTCTCAAGTTGCCTCGAGATCTTCTATGTAATGGAGTAAACAACTGTGGCGATGGTGCTGATGAAGCTGACTGCAAGGGTTGGTTTTATCTCTCTAAATCACTTTTCATCTTCATTATTTAATTTGATCCTTAGCCTTGAAGAGTGATTACAAGACTAGGCTAATTACCCAAGTGAATGATCTTAGCTTGGGAAGACTTGAAATTCATCATCTTCAAGATTGGGGCTACGTCTGTATTAATGGTTTCACAATGGACTCTGCAAATGTCGCATGCAAGGAACTCGGCTTTGAGTAGGTCTTGAATGAATAAATTCTTTCTAGCTTTGCCATCAACTTCATGACAGTACAAGAAGCTGGTCTCCCCTATGGCAATGATAAGGGTCTTCTTCAAGATGTTGCCTGTAAAGGTTCAGAAAAATTCCTCGGTGACTGTCCAAAATCTGACTTCTTCAAGACGTCATGTACAAAGAGGGAAGCTGTCGCACTACAGTGCTCAAAGAAAAGAGGTAATTTCATATAATCTTTATTATTCCAGAATGTACAAATGACGAATTTAAATGCACAAAATCTGGTAAATGCATCAACAAGAGTTTAGTCTGCAACAATGTTGATGATTGTGGCGATCGATCTGATGAGAATCATGACTGTTCCATCAAAGTTGCTCTAGAAGGTGACGATAAAGTTGGCCGTCTAATCATTATGAAAGGACCAGTTAATGGAACAATCTGCTCAGACTCTTTTGATGATAATGCCGCCAAAGTTGCCTGTCGAATGTTGGGCTTTGAAAAAGAATCAAAAGTCATTCCAAGCACTGAGTATGGCCCAGGCCGTGGATTCATTGCTTTAGATAAGGTCAAATGTACTGGATCCGAGAATAGCCTCATGGCCTGTAAACACGCTGAATGGGGAATGACAACTTGTTCTCATCGAGAAGATGTTTCCATCAACTGCAAAGCAAAGAAAGACAAGAAAGGAAAGGAGGAACCGGCCAAACCAGCAAAAACTGTAGAATGCGGTGTAAGAGAAATTGAGCAATGGGACGGCACAAAAATGGTTGAAGGTGGCTTCTTAGCTGACGACGGCGGCTTCCCATGGCTTGCAAAGTTGGTGACTAACCTTGGCGATCTTAAATGCAGTGGTGTTATTCTTAGTGAAAAGTGGATTTTAACCACTGCAAGCTGCTTCAAGTTAGTTATTTCTTTTTATAAAGATTCCCAAATGTCCATATAAGATGAAAACTAAATTAAATCATTATAGTGGAATAAATGATCCCAAAGGAAATCTCCTTGTTGTAGTTGGTGATTTGAATTCTGTTGAAGTCAACAAGGACCGCCAGACCTTCAAAATTAAGGAAATACATCTACACAACAAATTCAATGGTAATTTTTAAATTTAATTTTCTAATCACTACTCCAAAGTATATATTAATTAAACATGCTTTTTCTTTGAAAACAGAAAAGGCTCGTTACAATAATGATTTAGCAATGGTCAAAATTACTCCAACTAATAACGAAAACATCAAATTCAACAAGAAAGTCAAAATGACCTGTATCCCTGCTGATAATGAATTTCCAAGTGATAAATGTCTCGTAGCCTCCTGGAGTGACGGCAACCTCTTGAAGATGACGCCAACTGAATATATGCCTAGCACACAATGCAAAGACTACTACGGTGTCATCCAAGACTCAATGCTCTGCACAGAATCCCTGGCTGGCCTCTCTAATGCCTGCAAAGGAGATGTTGGCAGTCCCCTTGTTTGTTTAAACCAAAGTAAGTCGTTGCATGCTTCTCGATTAGAAATTATCATTCAATCTACATCCCTAATCTATCATCGTTATCCTCTGATTACCTAACCTGATTCCTAGTAAAAATCTCGTGAATTTTTCGTCATGTCTTTTTTCTCCATATTACTAGAAAAATACAAGTTGTACGGGGTTGTTTCACACCAGACAGGCTGCGGTAAATCTGGATATCCTAGCATCTATGCTAGGCCAAACACTGCCTCAGCATGGATTAAAAGTTTAATTGATGAATAAAATAAAATTCATTAGGCCAAATATATTTTCTATTCATTAAATAAAACCTTCTTCTGACATCATGGTTCATTGAGGATTCATAATTTTGCCTAATTTTTCGTGTCGTTGTAGCTTTACAAAACTAAGCTCAATAATATTCCTGTTCATGGTGAAAATGAGTTTTAGTAAATCTTGTGGAAAATCTTTTTTTTGCTACTCACTTTTTAACTCAAACAAATATTTGTATAACTACTCTCAAGTAAGCACTATATTTCTTTATTAGTTTATTAACAGTTATCAATGATTATCATTGATTTTCATTTGAATGATAAGTTATCATTCAGACATTTAAGTAGGTTTTGTTGAAAATTCTGAATAAATAAATTTGTAAATATAACTCAGTAAAAAATGAAACTCGAGGTAAATGAACAGATATTTTAAAAGAGTATTTCTACCTAGAAATTCTAGGTAATGGTTCAAAAGTTTTAGCATCAATAAAAGGGAATAATTTTTCAGAATTCTTTCTTTCTTTCATATGGTAACAAAATCTTCGCATTTTTGATGAAAAAAATTGAGATTCCTATCTTTATGTTGATTAACTCTACAGCAGTTTTAGTTTTTACAAAATAAATCTTATTTCATTCATATCAATGATCCTAATAACTCTGAAGATGATGATTTTGAAAGTATTTCAATGTTTTATTTTAATTTCAACATTAATTTGTTTTTCGAATTTTTATTCGGTTTACTCGTAAGTATTTCATGTAAGATATTTGTTTTAAATTCGCTATAAAGTATCAAAATAATACCTTAAAATCGAAAAATTATACTTAAATTTAAATCTTGAAAGTTTTTTTCTTTGAAAGATGCCATATTATTGGTCTGTTAGATTTCTCTTTATATTCAGTTATTACTTGTCCCATGCACGAGTTACTTTTTCAGTTGAGTTACTTTTGAGTAAGACTTGGCTGAAAAAATCTTTAGCCCTCCATTCATACGATGAATGCGTCATTGCTAGCTAAATTCTCTATTTTGCTTTTGTATTTGTACGCGTGCGCCCTTACAAACAGATTTCCTAATCCATCCATCCATCCTACTTCCAATGTCCACACCTGTCTCCGTATTCCCTTCTTGATTTGATTTGGGCAGACTCTTTCTCCCTCTCTGCCCACTGGCCTCAACTCATTTAATTCTCTCGTGGAATTACATTTATTTGTCATTCAGACTCTAGATGGACAGATTATATAGTTTTTTCAGAGAGAATAAATAAACTGACTCTTTTCATCAGTACATTATTCATCGTTGTTATTAAAGAAATTAATGCAATTAGATAGGGAGAGCATGTTCATTACCAATTTGACAATAGAATGTCTATAAAATCCTTTTCTATTTGTATATCAAGTTATATTTTAGTTATGTACACACAACACAATTGATTGATTTTCTTACTTGTCCACTACTTAATTAAGCAACATCCACCTGTTATGGAGAACTGTTCTACAACTCAAAACATTTAATCGAATGTAGAAATATTATCATGACTTGATAAGCTTGGATATGGATTTGAAATTGCTTGAATAAAAGTGAATAGATCAAATAGGTGTATTTTTGCTAAACTGAAAATTCCGTAACTGATCGACGTGGTCCGAGCGTTGAGATTAATTATCTCCTTCTAAAATTAGTTAGAGGCTAAGCTATTTTAGTTTTTTATCCAATAGGCTACAGATCAAAAAAAAATTCTAACTCGTCTGCTTGATGCTATAAACCAGTAAAATCTTTCGAGCGGTGCTGTATACTGTATTAAAACGTCTTTAGTATGTTTATCACAGACCTTTTCGATTTCTTTTGAGGGAGTATAATGTAATCCTTCAAGTCTCATGTTACTTTTAAATCACTATGGAACTCCTAGAAATTTTACTAAACTATAGTTTTTGGTCCATGATAGAATTTGAAATCTGAGGGCTCTTCCAGAAGCTTTCGTTCGTAATTTCAGCCTTTCACTTTTCATGAAATAATCTTTTTTTAAATATTTCATAAAATAGAACAAATTCTCTTGATTTAAATCTTTAGTTCTATTGTACCTAATTTTTTTGAGCTTGAATTTTATTGATCAAAGAGTTTTTAGTCGATTGCATCCATTTTTAAGCACTTCTTTTTGATTTTGGATCATGAAAATTTCATTAATTCTCAAATAAATAATTATAATAGAAAAAAAGGTTCAAGTTATTATCAAGTAAAATCAAATTTATATTAAAGATTTATCCACAGTGTTTTATTTTTCGTGAATAAATCAGATAAAGGAAAACACTCTGATTCAAAGTTATCACATCACTTCATCTAGATTTATCTGTTAAAAAATGAGTCATTCGTGTTACTTGTCTAAATGAAAAGGATTACTAAAAGGTGAGAAATGTGCTTGCCCATCTAAATTATTCACAAGGACATTCTCTCTAAGCATAATAATGCCTCGTGTCTTTTAAAGTTTTTTGAATAAATAATTGATTCCTTTAGGAAGTCATAAAAGTCGCAATAGTTACGCAATAAACTCTATAAATAAACAAGCCCGTCCACTCTTCTATTGAGTGAAAATCAAGCCTCTGATTATGACCACACACGTCTTCGATCGACCTTTATTCTCAAACCAAAATCTATGATGAAAGATCGATAATCTCTAGCATGTAAGAAGCACATTGTACAAAATAAAACATGTGACCTGAGAAAAGTTGGCTTACTTCCTTAGAGGTAATTAGTTTAAAATGTCTAAAATTGCATTCAAGGTAAAGAAATCCAATGCAATACAAATATAACAGATAGAATCATTATCCCAAGACAAGAAATTTGTCCTTAATTTCAATATTTATCTGAATAAAACTTTTTGAATAACACCAAACATCTCGATCGATAAATTCAATCTTTTTTTCGTGCCAGAAAAGTTTATTTTTATATTGACTATAACGTTGTTTGCTTGCTACCTGACTATGTTGTCTTTTGGCTTGTATTGGTCTATCTGTAGAAAAAAGAAAGGGGAGAGAAAGGTGTAGTATTTCTTAAAGAATAAGGACTATAAAAATCAGAATTATTAGAGTAATAACTCTGATAATATAATTCATCCCTTGAAAGAAAATTAAAATTAATATTAGAATAAAAAACCATTTCGATTACCCTGATAAGAATAGTTTCCCAATATTTCGAATACATGTTGTATTCTTCTTCTGGCGTGAGATTTTTCAAAAAACTTATGTTTATTTTTTAAATTTCTTTTAGAGGTCAAGTTTTTATCTCTATTAGACTTTTTGCATTATATTTCATCAATATCCAGGGAAAAAACTGGAGATTATCTAATTTATTTCCATTTTTCATAAAAAAAGTATGTATTAGCTCAAATGCAGATTGAATTCTTTTCAACCACTTTCAGAAAATTAATTTTTGTTTAAAACGGTTTTTTGAAAACCTACATTATTGGTAAAAAGTAAGCTAACACTTATCGAGTAATCATACTTGTAGAATTCAAATATGCAATCTCGTCTGTGATGGGTAATTTTTTGATCGACAACTTTTGAACTAAAAATAATTGAGTTAAAACAACTGTAATCAGCCTATTCATAAATATAAAACTATAGGATAGACAAAAAAGACTTTTTAAGGTCCTAATAGAGTTTACCTTGAATGCGTGTATCATCATCCAACCATCACAGACCATACAAATGAAAAGCTCTTGTTTTCTTTAAGTGTCAATTCTGTTTTTTCTGGTGGTGAGAAAAAAACCTCTTTTATTTTTATTACTTTTCTCTGCATTGTTATGTCATCAATTAGATTATAACGTTGGAAAAATACTCTTGAATGTCCATTTCTTTAGCTACCTCCACTTCAAATGTATTGGTGACTCATTAAAAGTAAAATTTCAATTTCATTTTAAAAATTCATCTTTTTAAAATTCCACGATAAAAATCTATCAGGAGAGAAAGAGAGACTGCTTGTGCCATGTCAATCAGATGACATCAAACTTTATAATTATTACTATTCTTTTCTCAAAATCATATGCAGATATTTATTCTTGGCCTATAGTTACTAAATGACATTCTTTGGTCATTATTTCTGTCAATATTTCTGATACTTTTCTTCTGACTTTTGACTAAGTACACACACCCACACACTGTTCACTCTTCTAATCTCTATAACCACAGTTATTGATTTTTCAAACTATTCAGAGAATAATCCACAGATGACATCCATTTAGGAACTCATGGGTATGAAATCTAATCTCGATCCTCGAAAAACCTCTTTTGACCATTCTGCCATTTTAAAATTTATGCAGTCAAAAGAATTACTCTTAAACCTAATATGATATGAATTTGGCTGTTTTTCGAATTTTGAAAATTCCCCGAATTTCCACTTTTTCTGTTTTGAGCTCAAAATTTTTATCGATTTCAAAGATTTGAAACAGTTAAATGCAGAATATATGAGATTAACATTGAATGAAGAATTCGAATTGGGCTGCAGAAATTCACCGAAATTCGTCATTACTGTGGGAAATCGAAAAATTTGAATTTATTGATTATCACGATTGGGAATGATCCAAAATTTTAAAGTTTAACTTTCCCTTGAAAACAGTAGATTCCTCTCTTCCTATACGGCTCAATTTAAATTCTTTGTCTAATGCTGATCTCAAATATCTGCATGTAACTGGTTCAAATCTTTGAAATCGATAGAAAATTTTTCCTGACTTTCCTGAGAAAAACATTGAGTTTTTTTTAATAAAAGTAAATTCTCATCTTCATGTCAACTAGCTTTATAACCTTCTATTACCTTGGCCTATGTAAGATTTTCCACTTTTTTCTCCATTGCTGCTATTTATTGGAGAGTTTTGGTGTTTTTTCAGGTTACATTCATTCTTATCTCTTGAACTTTTACTAATTGTAAATTATTATTTTCATTCAATTATTTAACTTTTATTATAAACAAAGAGACACTACTGATGAACCTTTGAGAAATGTACATTTTGTGTTAATTATGAATTTTAAATCATTAATCATTTTCCTCAAAGTTCAAGATTTTTGCGCCAAATTGAAATTTGAAAATTGGCCATAAATAATATTTATACAATTAGCTTTAGGTCCTTTGTTGAATATAATATAAGGTTTTTTCTAAACACTTTATCTATAACTTGTAAATGATTTAAATTTTTCAAAAAAACCAACCCAATGTGGGTGTAGATTATCGTATATAACAAAAGTAAACAATAAATATTCAACAAGGTTTAGCTAGAAGAGAGATTGGGTAAGAATTTACAAGTTCAATATAATCCATTATAATCAGAAACACAAGGCAAGTTTATCCAGAAAAGTTTACAAATAAATCAATAACTATTGATAGAGGGATCTACAGTCGTACGTTTAGTGCAATGAAAAAATGAATAAAATATACATTCCCTAACCTAACTAATCCTCATCCACCCCCCCCTTTCCAATAATGTTCATCTTCCATCTCTGACAACAGAAAAGCTTCTATCAATAAATAACCCCATGTTATGAGGAAAGAAGAACGAATTTATGATAATCTTCAACCTGATTCACTCATAAAAAGGATACATCCTGAATTTATATCCTCTACAGAGTTTCTTATAATTTTGTTTTTATTTGTAATTAGAATTCAAATGATTGATAGATTTCCTTCTATTCTAATGAGTAGATCCCCAATTTGTCTCATGTTCATTGAAAATATAGATTCAGCCAAGAGGTTCTTGATTAATATAAAGAAATGGAACCCCTACAGAGTCCCGAGCTGAGACCACACACAAACTCAAGTCAATTTTTATCCTACCCGTTTAATTAATAAAATAGAAAAATATTCTTTTTATCTAATAACTTGTCCACATGATGGACGTTGTTTTAATCTGATAACGTTATTTTACTACTCTCTTTATAGGTTTTTCTTGACCCGATTTTCCTCTATTGGACGTTGGTTCTATTAATAGATATATATTTTCGAGTTAAAATATTATAATAATAGGCTTTTGTGTAACATCTTTTTACGTATAATAATTGAAAATCAATAGAACTTCAAAATCTTTTTCTTCTTGCTTGATTTATTTTTTTTCTTAGCACAATTTCCATGGAATTTCAATGTTTTTCGATTGTAGATGAATCTAAAAAGTTCCATTAAAGATTTTTTTGTCGCTAACAAGTAGATAAGCTTTTGTTTACTGGTTTTTAAGGTAAAGCCGAGTTGACTCTATTATTTTTTCGCATCTTCATTGTTGATTACGTTGGGAAATTTCTTTTGAGAGGAGAGGAACTCTGTTATCTATTCGACAGGGATAAAAAATGTAACAATGGAAATATCCTTTTTTCAGGGATAATCATCATCTATTGTCTATTCTCTCCTCCTCTTGCATGAATGACTCAATTATACTCAGCAAATTTAATGTTACATCAGCATGCTAGTATATACACTCAACACATGAACAGAAAAAGAGAGACACATTAAATAATATACTTTCTCGTCCACCCCTCCCACATTCCTCCTTTTTTTACACATGAGGTCAATTAAATTGTATGTGAGATGCAGACTAATGAAAGTATAAGTAAGCCTTTATTTAATTACATTCATATTACTCTGTTTCTCATATTGATTTTACGTTTAGGTAACAAAGACTAAAAAACTATTACCGTACTTATAATGGTCATTGACTAGAACTTTTCACCTGGTTCATGAATACACTGATTACGAGATCGGTCAATCGAATTTATCTAGGACCTTGAATCAAACCTGAACTAAATTAAGGCTATCTTTGAATCAAAGAATCTTGATTTAGAAAAAATACTTTTTTTAATAGAAAAATATTTAAAAAATAATTCTATTTACAATTGAGATGAAAAAAAACAAGAAGAACAACAAACAAATCAAATCCTTTAGTCTCCGATAATCCTGATGAAATAATCCTTCTCGTTGATATCATCGAGTTTTGCATCGTCAGATGATAACTCAACAAAGGCAACATTTTCAGTTACATTGGAATTATTAATCTCATAATGTTTATTGATGAAATATCTTGTTGTTTGGCTAGTGACAAACGTAGCATATTTCGGAATGTTTAACAGGATCATTTTCACATCGGATAACTGTATCGGCCTTGATATCCAATTGGGAATATTAACTGTAGACTTTTCTGTTGACATGTTTACATCGTTTAATCTTTAGAGAGAATATGCAATATTAATGGAACTCATTTTAACAATTTCACTGTTTTTATATTCATCCTAAATTTTTCGAATCCCCGCCTGGGAAAAAATGCTCCAGACGTTTCGGTACTGAGATAGTCAAGTACCTTCTCTATGATTTATTTTTACTTTTTTTCCAATCTAGACCAAGGTTTTTTTGTTAGAAAATAAGTTTTATTGAGTGTAAATGAAAGAAAAAAATGTACTCAGAAAATAAGCCTTCAAGAAATTTCGATAACATTCTGGGATCAATGAAGACAGTCAGAGATTTTATATTTTTTCTCGATCATATTGTATGAAGATGGTAAATAATGATTAGACAAGAAGATTTCTAAAGTTATAAAAGTTTTCAAATAAGTTAGCTGATTTAACAAATGTTTTAACAATGATGGCATATCTTCTAACCCAAAGAGAGTTAAGCCCAGAGATTAATATGCAAGAATTCTAGGAGTCTAATTCAGGATATAAGTGATAAAGGAATCTAGATTGAAGGTTTTTAGATAAAATCGAAGAGAGTTCAGGTTACAAGCGTTTCATCTACTGAAGAAGGTCTGAAAGGTGCTTTGTAAAAAGTTTGGTTGAATTCCGATTAAATCTACTTTTTCTAATATTTCTCATTAAAAACTTGAGATTGACGAAACGACCAACTTACTGGTTGATATCGGGTACTGTTTGAAGAGTTATCCGTGACAAAACCTCCTCATTCATTCGATTAATTCTCGATGTACTGCACATGTTTCTGTTCTGATTCTCTACATCATCCGATTCATAATCATCCAGAGATTTACACTTGTTCTGTCCTTTATAAAGGAAATTTAGTTTTCATTAATTAATAGACACAAGGTACAGTGTGCATATAACATCAATATTTAATTCATTTAAATTTGCAATTGTAATTTGAAACTTCTTAGAGAGGTTATCTCTCTCCAGGAATCTTGTTCCCCACATACCCCATACACACACGACTTACAAATTCTTCATTCCATGTATTTATGCATAGAGAGGCCTGGCCCTTGATAGAAAAATACGCCTTTCTCTCAATACTCCTTTTATTCTCTACCCTACCCTAGAGTAGAAATTATTAATATTGGGACTAAAATTCTAAATGCAACATGTCATGAGTGCTCTCCCACTGAAAATTACGTTACTTTACTTCGTGTGTGTCCCCCTCTTCATTCCTACTAACTAGTTTGAATTTTTCTCTCATTCATTCCCAAACATGCAAGGTGAATGAGTAGTTCTCTGTTTTTTTTCTTTTTTTTTGTATGGCGCGTGCTTTTAATTTTATTTTTTTCTTCAAATAAATAAATTAAGATGGACACTTTGAGTGCTCACTCTCCATGTGGAGTATTCTCTTCCAGTTTTTTTCTTCCACAGACAAAATATACTCTTGATGAATCAATTATAGAAAAGAAGATGAAATAGACAATGCATCAAGTTTCTTAGATGTCAAGTTCACTAGAAAACCTGATGGTACTCTCTGGAGAAATATACACAAAAAGAATTCAGATTTGGAAACGATTTTGCCAGTTTAGCCAAGAGAACCGTCAGTGAGTGAGAATTAGTAAATGAGATAAACCCTATAAAAGAGAAAGCTTTGGAAGAATTAACCAATCAACAAGATACCCAAGATAAACAAAGTGAATCAAATATCCAAATCCATTTCAGATTAACATTCAAAGGAGATGAACATAACCGCGAGTTTTATCAAATTTCAATCTAAAGGTAGGCTAAAGCCAAAAGAACAATCAAATCCCATTTGCTGCTTCGAAGCTACATGTGGCGCTCGAATACATTGAAAGGATCAAAAGAATTTATGTGATCAGAATTTATGAGCATCTCAACAAGAATAGTTCTTCAATCTTTGAACTTAAAATAAGAGATAATCCACCTTCATGACTTGGTTTTTACATTACTTGGAAGTTTTGTAAATCGATTCTACTATTTTTCCATTAAAATTCTAAAAGCTTTTAAATATGATTTAATCAAACCACGTTTAGAGATTGAAAAGTGTACTTTTGAGTAGACCCTTTAATATCGAACAAGATTAGTTTGTTGGCATGCGTTTTTAGGGAAAATCGTGTAAACAATTTATTCTTTGTATAAATAAAAAAATATTCCCAGAAATGTGGGTAGCCCCCTTGTCAAAAGAGCCATCACTTGTGTTTTTTTCCAAATAATATACTGGCCTTCAAATGAATACAGGATGCCTTGTCAAAAAAACAAGTTTATATATTTGGCTGAAATTCCTTTCTCTCTGATGGATATATTTTCTATTTGGCTAGCCCGGATGTTTCCTTTCAGACTAAAACTCTCAGTTTTCTAGGATATTTCTCACAAGTCAGTTAGATTTAGTCATTGTTAAAAAGTTCATTTTAAACTCACGAAGGCGTATCTTTCTTGAATAACAACTCTTTTGACGCCAATTTCGCAGTTTCGACAGTCTTTGTATGTGCTCATCGAGAATGTGCTCAGAGTTTTCAGAATAATTCTCATTCTGCTCACTTTTACATTGCTCATAGAGTCGTTCTGCCCACCGAAATTTCCTCAACTTTGGATGCAACTCTGATTTGTTGGCTGGCTCCTTTGATTTCTTGCTAACTTTTTCCTCTCCTCTCTGATACGAGACATTCTCAAGAGAATTTGTTATGGTACACGATGAACTAATGGCCATTTTCTCCAAATTCTTGTCAATATTTTGTAGTCTTTCCGATTTTGAGTCCGAATCACTTCCTTCCATTAACCATTAGGCATAAACCTTTTTAAAAATATATATAAATATCATTAGATTATAGACTTGAAAATTGTTATTAAAGCACAAAGATTTCTCTGTTTAATCCATAGCATTATTAATAAAATCAAATTAGCACTGCTGTGAGCCAAAAAAATCGAACATGAACTAGTGATGATGGCTTTTTCAGCTTACTGTTATCGTTTATGGTTATTTTCGAGATGTTTTTCCTACTCTCGAAATCTGAACACTGATTTAAAAAATTCCAGAATATTTTTATTTCGATCTGATGAACATTCTGTCAAAATTTATTTAAAAAACCCCTTCTTTTTATCAACAAAGATGATTTTATTCCTTAACAAATTTTTAGTAAAATATTAAAAAGCTCTAACGTCATCTTTTCAACTTTGAAAGCAAACAAACAAGGTTAACATGCATATCCTTATCTTTAATTGCATTACGCTTGAAAAAAAGAATAATTTTTTCTCTTCATTATTCCGAAACCTCTTGACTCAAATTCGTTACCCTACTCCACACACACGATATTTTCATAAGATTTTGATTGAAAAATAAAACTGTCACGCGTCTACTTGCGTTTCCTCCTTTCAAAACTCCAAAGTGTATAAAGTCAAAAAAAGTTCAGATAAAACTTAATTATAGTTTTTATTATTATTGCCAGATGTTAGTTCTTTTCTAACCTCGTTATAATTCATTTTAGCTTCAGGCATATATGCACTCTTCTCTTCATTACTTTTACAATTTAAAATTTATAGAGACAAACTTCCTCTCGCATTGATGGTTACATTTTAAAGTTTTTATTTTATTTTTCAAAATTCGAACCATTGCAACATCTGCTCTTGATGTCAATCCTTTTTCATTTATTTTTCTTCTTCTCGTACATCATGTGTTATATTTTGAAAGAAAAAACTCACAACCTGATTTATAAACTATCGACTCCTATAGATATCCAGCCAGACAAAGTGTTATTCCAAATATGTGTAGAAACGTGGTATGAGACGCCAACTTCCTGAGTCAATAATGCAGATAGATCTGTGAATGAAAAAGATTTTCAATCTTCTATCAAATCGATTAACCAATCAGAGGACAAGAATAGATACCTTGACATATACAAGTAAGCATTCATCTATAAATATATTCTTAGTCTTGTATACTTCATATATGCAAATTTTTACATGATGTATGCATTGGTATATGGTATATATTAAAGTATAACCATTTTTGACTAAATACTGCTTTTTTCTTCTATGCGGTATGCCGACATTGAAATGTGAATTCCTTTCATGATTTTTACTACATAGCCAAGCTTATATTCTCTCTTTCATTCTTTATTTCTTGATACGCAAAAAAAGTTTATTTTTCCGGTAAGAAACTTTTGATTCAGGTTCTTTTTGGTGAAATTTCAATCGAATCTCCTTGTTTAGAGACCCATTTTTCTCAACCACGAAACAATTAGTAAAAATAGTAAATTTTCATCTCTATTCAATATAAGCTAGCTATTTTGGCATTCTAAAAATACTACAGCAATAGGAAAGAATCAGCAACACTTAAGCAAATGTTTCTATTACTAATTTAACCAAATATCAACGTTAAAACTCAAAGATATTATAATTATATTTCAGAGATTTGAAGCATTTAAATAGTTATATTTTGAGTTTCAAATGAAAGAGTCATTTAGAGGATTTGGAAGTCAAGTGGATATTTAGTAATAAAGCTTATATTTCACCGGATCTCGTCAGACTGTTACACCGGCTAGATATATATAATAAATTTAATGTACAATAATATACTCTGATTGGTTGTATCATTCCGGAGCATAAAAGGGGGAGGGTTTAAAGTTGGTTTGCAGTATCCATGGTCATTGTTTTCTTTTCACATATCTGTCCATCGTTGGTTGCCCACTTAGTTATATTTTGGACTAAAATTAGTAGAAATATTTTTCTTTTTTTTGTAATCGAACATTTTTATTTATATACAGAATTATAATGATTAATAATCGTACAATTATTTGAGAACAGAGAAATAGTGTTCAATGTGCCCGGTGTGGAAGGGTTTGAACCTTGGACCGAGAGCAAGGGGGTCCGAATGAGAGGTGAGAGAGATACCACTACGCCACACCATTGAGATTTGAATCATAGGAAATTTCACTTTTTTCTTGAAATTGGCGTGTTTTTCTGAATTTAATCCGTACTTGATCGCTTCGTATCAAAACATGACAAATACCGATTTTCTAGGAAAAATTCTAGTAAACTTTCATCTTTATTCAATGTTAGCTAGCTAGAATCAGCATTACCCAATGGGTCTTTTTGATTCACACTAAATTAGATGAGTTTTCTATAAAATGGATTTTTAAGAGCTTACCATTCTATCGATTTTATAATCAAAGTTAATAACTAATAACAAGAGTTATTCATTCAGCATTGTACTTCTTCTATAGAGTCTGAATCATAGCGTATCAGAAAACAGTATTTTTTCATCTGTTCAAATAATTTTGGTTGAAAACTTTTAACTTGACTTTATATAATAAGAATAATAAATGAAGAAAGATGGTGTTATGTTTTACACTGTCTAAAGTAGTAACGGAGGCCCTTATCGACATGGTTACAACTCAAACAATTCATTGTAAATACTTTTGGTCAGTTGAATTTTTATTTATTATTTGACCCAATTTTCAACTTTCAAAGGGCCAACCTCTCCTCTGTATTTCCCACATCTTGTGAATTGTCCGTGTCGTTTTTATGCAATGAAAGGGTACAATTAAGAATGTTAAACACCATGGGCGGATATATATGCCTTCCAGCATGTATCTCATTTTTCCTTTTTCTAACTGTGATTTGAGAAGGTTTCTTCTTTTTTCTTCACCATTTCCTATCCTTTTTAATGAAAACTAGTAACTATATCTCTTTTTCAAGTTCTATCAATGCTACAGGCGATAAGCAGGAATTATTTCTAATTTGGCGAGTTATATTTTATCAACAAATTTTGCACGTTGAATTTAATATTTTCTTGCTTTCTGCTAACAAGTCGTCACTAATTTCTAACACATTTAAAATAAATCGTATCTGGAACTAAGATAGATATCAAAATTCTGAGAACAGAAACTGGAAATTTTAATCAAGAGCTCCTCAGTAGACTGGGTCCCTAATTTTTCTAAAGTTGACTGGCTAAACGAAAATCGTAGATTAAGAATTTCAAGGTCTATAAGTCTACCATGTACATTGTAGCTTTTAGTACTTTTGTTTGTTAGGGAAATACTGCCGAGCCTCTTCGAAGATATTTTCAGTTTCAAATGAAAGACTCATTTAGAGGATTTGGAAGTCAGGTGGATATTTAGTAATAAAGCTTATATTTCACCGGATCTCGTCAGACCATTAAACAGGCTAGATATATATAATAAATTCGATTATCAATAATATCCTCTAATTGGTTACATCATTCTAGGACACAAAAGGGGAGGGTTTAAGGTTGGTTTAGAGTATCCATGGTCACTGTTTAGTACTTTTGACTCTAACTAATCGTGTTCATATTTTATAATTGAGGATATGGAAAATTAAACATAACCAAACAAGGGAATTAACTTGAAGTGCTTAAAAAATCGAAAATTCAATTTTGAACCCAATAAAAGGTTTCCGTTTAGAATTAGGCCTCTAATGTTCAAAGTTTATGGAATATTCAAATAAATCAAAGAGTCCTGAGAAATAACAATGTTAAAATTAAAAGACCTTTAAACAATGCCTTAAAGTCCCTTTATTTTTTTGATAGACTTCCATCTTTATTTAACGAAATCTCTCGCAAAAATATTGCATTTACTAAAAAAGATTTATATAACTACCTGGAAAACTTTTGATACATATATATATTTTTTTCTTTTTTGATACAATATGACAATAAATTTATTTATTTATTCTGCCAGACCATTTTACAATGGGCTTTCTTATTCATTACATAATTTTTTTTCAAGATCTCTTTCACTCCAAGTTATTCCAAAAATATTGAATATAAATTTTATTCTGGACATGGGAGGAATCATCTTAATTTTAGGACATAACTGATTATTATTGAGATGGTTAAAAATTTGAATATCACACAAAATTAAATTATAGATTTAGAGAAATAAATCCACAAAAAGACATTTTTTCAGTTCAAAGTTCGAAAATCGTAACAAAATCGTAATTTTTCAAAAAAATTATATATTTCAGTATTTTTATTTCTTGTGCGAAACATGAATAGGATTCCAAAAAATCTTTAACATATTTGAATTTTTGATGAAAAAATCGAGGCTTTCATAAAAATCATAGATTCCCAACTTCATATCAATTAGCTTTACACTAAACTTCCTAGAAAATGTATTATCCGAAAAATAATCGATCGAAATATTTCTACCTGATTACTCATGAGTACGACCATTAATTTTCAAAAATATTTTTAGAACCTCGTATGTTCTGAAGCGCCAAAAAAGGCTTGAACTTCACAATAAAATTATAAAAATTTGTATTTTGGCTAATATCGCTATGCTCTTGCCTCTAAACCTTTTTCCATTAATCTAGCTCCATTAATAAGCGAAATATATTTTTTTCGTTCTACATCAATAAAAATAACTCCATCCGATGCAGAATGAAAAGTTGTTTCACTTGCCTAAATTTTATGCATCAATATCATAATCGGTGAAAACTAGACGAGTTCAAAGTTGATATGATCGGGATATTTGTTTTCGAATGAAAATCGATAAAATTCCATTTTTAATCTGACTTTAGTTATGGACCCCCGTTTTTTCTTACCGATGACGTCATATCATGTAAGCTTTGCCATGTTGGGAGACCCCCGTTCTTATTGTAAGGATAGGGATCTGCCAACATTATAATTATTCAACATCCTTCATTATTAGAATAAGAACGGGGGTCTCCCAACATGGCAAAGCTTACATGATATGACGTCATCGGTAAGAAAAAACGGGGGTCCATAACTAAAGTCAGATTAAAAATGGAATTTTATCGATTTTCATTCGAAAACAAATATCCCGATCATATCAACTTTGAACTCGTCTAGTTTTCACCGATTATGATATTGATGCATAAAATTTAGGCAAGTGAAACAACTTTTCATTCTGCATCGGATGGAGTTATTTTTATTGATGTAGAACGAAAAAAATATATTTCGCTTATTAATGGAGCTAGATTAATGGAAAAAGGTTTAGAGGCAAGAGCATAGCGATATTAGCCAAAATACAAATTTTTATAATTTTATTGTGAAGTTCAAGCCTTATTTGGCGCTTCAGAACATACGAGGTTCTAAAAATATTTTTGAAAATTAATGGTCGTACTCATGAGTAATCAGGTAGAAATATTTCGATCGATTATTTTTCGGATAATACATTTTCTAGGAAGTTTAGTGTATATGAACTTAATATTTTACAGGGTTGATTTAATTCAGAAAGAATATTAAACTTAGCCTATTCATGACTAACATCATGTGAATAAACTCTTAAAATTCTCAAAACCTTCAGGAACCATGCTAGAAAAAAATTTTTCGAGTCTTCTTAATTTACGTATTCCATTTTGGATGAAAGTATTTTCTGGAGTGACCAAATGTACTCCCCAGTGTTTTTCGTAATGAGTTATTAGTACATAACTTATTACTAATAACAATTACATTGAATGAATATATAGTATTTTGAGTTTATATCTTACATATAATTGTTATTTGGGTTTTGGGGACTGTGATTCGATTTTCAATTAAATTAAATAGGAGTATTTGGAAAATTGGAGACTCGGACATTGGCATTTGCAGAAATGGCTACAATAGTAGGCCAAAATACAATTTTGGTAACTTTTTTACATTGGATTTGAGGACCCTTAAAATTCAATTCACTGTCTGGTTCCATATTGTAAGGCAAAATTTTAAACATTGCATTTATGGTAACTTTTTCCTAAATTTTATTCTGGCCTACCACTGTAACCATATCTGCAAATGCGAATGTCCGAGTCACCAATTTTCCAAATACCCCAATTAAGTATCTATATTACTCAAAAACACAAATATATATATATATATCTATTAGACTTGGACGAAATTTTGCAAAATTACTTAAATCGTCCATTGATATGAAAAAACTAATCTTCAAGTATTTAAATATAATCCCACCAAATTTCGCTTCAAAATACCTTTACATGCTTCTGGAATAAGATAAACAAAATTGTGAAAATTTTCAAATTTAGAACGTTTTTTATTGTTTTATATTTATAATTCTAACTTGAATTCACATTATTTCTTAACATAAAGTTGTAAAAATGACTTAAATACTATTAAAATTTTTTTTCCAATAGCTCAAAACGAAATTTCTCTTATTTTTCATAAATACTACAATTTTGAAAAAAACGTTTTAAATTAAAAAAAAATTCACACTTTTGTTTATCTTATTCCAGAAGCATGTAAAGGTATTTTGAAGCGAAATTTGGTGGGATTATATTTAAATACTTGAAGATTAGTTTTTTCATATCAATGGACGATTTAAGTAATTTTGCAAAATTTCGTTCAAGTCTAATATCTATGTTATCAGTTTTATTCTCGTCCTAATAAACGTAATGAAAAGCCGAGCATTTTTGACAATATCACCTAAAATAAATAAGGATTTCAAATACATTAAGATCTCAAGATTTTCCAGGACATCGACAATTCACACCTAAAGTATATATTACTTGGCTATTGAAATGGCCAAATCTATCTTAATTCAAATGTTATGTATAGAATCCTTAATGCATTATAAATATTTTTTGACATTAAAATTTGAGTAGCAAGTGTACCTGTCTCATTAACCCTTTCACAGCACACAAAGTCAAAAAAGCGTGCTGTTTATAAATTTAATTTCGTCATAGTTACCAGAATAACCTACTTTCGACGCGTCTTATTCGCTTTTGCTTTCACGAAAAGCCATTAGTGTGAATTTGTATCGTATTTCACAAAAGTGAATAGACGACATGCTGTGGGCTTTATGAAAAAAAGTTAAATTTTTAAATTCATTCTTGTTTCAATATCACCTAAAAAATGAGAAAAGCGTGATTATTTCTTTGTACATAGTGCTTGTACATAGAAGAAACGTAAAATTTTCTTTTTTTTCATTAATCATCCGTAAAAGTTGGCAAGCACAATATGTAGATGCATTCAAGTTCATCCACATTTAAAATAAAAATATGGGAGAGGTAGCTGTTCTGGAGAGGATACATTTTGATACAGTCCTGACTTTTTTTAAATACACGTTTCCTATCGATTTAAATATCAAAACATAACCATAGCTATAAATAAGACTCTTTTTCCTGGATTAATTATAATTATCAGACTTTTCTCCATTTAAACATCATCATCTGACCAAATTTCGCACTAAAATATGTTGTAATGTTTCTGTAAAAGACAAAAAAAATCATGAAACACTAGCAAACTTTTTTTATTCTCCAAATCTTAAACTTAAATTTTAGTTTACAGCCCATGATACAAGCCGAAAATAACGATTTTTCATCTTCATTCTATAGGCGTTAAAAATTTTTATTGCGAACAGGTCAATAAGCAAAAATAATCTTTAAAATGTTCCTTTTAAACCCTCTGATTCTTCCCATTAGAACTGCAAATCTATGATTTTTTCAATGACTCAAGGGAGGCAATTAAAGTTAATTTAGTGCAGACTAAATTGAAAAAATAATTCAATTCACTTAAAATCATAAAAATTAGCATATACGAGAAATCAAGGTTGAATTAATTAAGCGAACTAAACTGCGCAGTTAAATGATCTTCCCAATCAGGTCCTAGTTTGTTCACGTCAATGGCCAAGCCTATTTCTTTCAGAATTTCCTAATCTGCGTATTTATCCATCCCTTACCCATTGAAGTGATAATTTTATTAGGGAAATAATCCAATCATTAAAAATATCATTAAACTGCAAAAAGATTAAGTTTCATTTTTGAATATCTCCACTAAGTTTAACCTTTACGTGAGATCTTTCCTCGAAAATTCCCAGTTATTATGCAGGTCTCAACATTATCAGAGAGTTATCTGAAAATCAAAAAAATTAGTAAAATATAGTTTTCATCTCCACTAATTGTATTGGAGTGTTTAGGTGTTTTTTCAGCTTACATTTATTCTAATTTTCTTCAAATTTTACTATTTCTTTCAAAATTTTTAAATTTATCTTTTATCATTATTAAAGAGACACTACTGTTGAACCTTTGAGAAATGAGCATTTGGTATTAATATATCTTTTTTTTCTACGTTTCCTTTAACGTTTTGATAACCAAGATAAATTTGCTGAATTTAATTTCGTGTCCATTTCAGACAATCAATCCAAGACTTTAACACTCCCTTTAATTGATTCTCTATGGAAAATCAGTGTTTTCAGAAATTACCCATTAATCTTCCCCCAAAAGACTATATATTTCTGTATTTCTCTGAGAAATTCCAATCAAAATTCTGTTTCCTCTGACAAGATGCTTATCTCTTTCACTTTTCAGTTAATCATATTCTAACTATATAGATGAAAAATCTCAACATATTGTTTTTGACTTGTCAGTTGATGACATCAAATATTTATCCTTCGAGAAAGATTTTCATGTACTTTTATTCCTGGATTTCTTGTTATTATCCCTTTTAATTTCTTATCGCAAATCTTTGACCAGTAATCAAATCTATGTATTTGCATATTAAAGAGAGAAGGGCGTATTTTTCAATTAAAAACATCAACTTTTGAATGTGCGACAAAAATTTTTTCAATGAATTTTACTACCTCCCTGTAAAAAAATAATTGTGGCCAAATTCAAAAATAATTCTTTCTACATTACGTATAAACCTTAGAGACTTTTATGGCATTTTAATATAACCCAAAATTATTTGAATTCTTTGAAAAAAATGATGGTTCAAAAAAAATATTTTAATTATCCTGAATCAAAATAAGTAAATGGTTTTTTCAATTTTTTCCTTGTTTGAAATGCGATATCATTTACAAAACTGTTTTATTTTTACATGATAAATTATCAATATTCCTCCATTTTTTAAATTATTAATTTGCGCAGAAATGCTCGACAAAAATACTTTGAATTTTATCTTTTATTTCATTAAACACTTTTCGATAGAATCAGAGTAAAACTCCGATATCATGGGAAGTAAAATTGAAGTAACAGACTCTGTTATGGAGAATCTTATCAAAGAATTACTCCCCGAAGCTGAATCCAAAGACATTATGGCTAGAATCAGAAAAGTGATTCAAATCCTGGGCATACGCATTCAAATGTTGTGCTCCAATAAAATTGATGCCAGCTTCGATACACAAAAGATTTTAACCATTCGCAGTATCGACGAAGACATTGCCAATGTCTTATTCTCATGTAAGAATACATGTGCCGATTTGAATGATATCGCCAAGGAATATCATCATGCCTATAATGCCAAAATGAATAGGACATTTCTACAAATCTGTTTGGATTCTTGCGGCGCTAAAGAAGACAACCAGCTCGAACAAATTGACGACTTTTTCGAGTCTTTCACTAAATCATCTTGTACACTGCAAAAATTCATTCGTGAACCTCAACCCCTCATGGATATTTACAATGACACCTTTACACTGATCAAACTGCAAGTCCCCATCACAATTAATAATATTACCCATGAAACTTTGAATCCTGTCCGATCAGTCGGTAATGCCTATGAGCTCTCATTCAAAGAGACAGAATTTGAGGTTCAGCAAATCTATCCCGTCTTTGTAGTTGACAATATGGAAGACCCTACCTCTCTTCTAGTCAAGTATGAATACAAGGATTCTTATGACCAATACGTTGACTATACAATCAACTTGGAAGCAAATAAACGCGGTACTATCCACAAGATCGAGATAAAACCAGAAGAAGAAGCCCAGCACAAGGTGATTGATAAACTATTGAAAAATAGCTTGCCGTCATCTCAAATTAATGGCATGTTTTACGAACTGGATAATTACAGTTTAAACGGAAATAGTATATTCTCAATCAAACCGTCTAATCAGTATATTCTAAAGAACTACTTTGGCATGACTGGACGTAGTATTATCGAGGTTGTCAATTCTTTCATTATCGTTCGAATTATCGAACAGGAAATCACCGAAGGAACTAACAAGTTTGAAAAGAAATTTGTCGAAATGGTCTACTGTAACCTGGCCAAACTGCAAGGCAAGAACGAAGTCAGAGAACCGATGAACTTGACTAGAAAGTATAACATTCGAATATTTTATCTATCCAAGAAATGCGATGGGACAGACGAAGTTGTCATCAAATCTGTTGTAGAAGAACAAAACTCTATTGAGAAACAATTCCAGACAATATACAAGGAAATGGTTGAGAATAAAATCTGTGAAAACTTCCTGGATATGAAAGACCGTGGCATTTGTATAAAACTCAAACTTCACGAAAACAGGGAACTCAACTCCGAAAAGGAATATCTGACATATCTGCGGACACAACAACGTGTCGCCAACTTTGCCACCATTGTCGAGCACGACTGTAAATACATTCGTTATAAATCAAACATTGAAGAACTCGACGATTTGGGAGAAACAAAGGATGCAGAAAAACCAAAAAAGGGCGACAAGAAAAAGAATAAAAAGGCAGCTCCAGCCAAAAAGACAGATAAAGGCAAGAATTCCAAGTCAAAAGACAAGAACGCTCTGACACCAGAACAGGCTGCACTCTTGACCAAGCTCGACAGTGCCGAACGAAATTATCTCATCAAATCTTACCGCATTGGAAATCATCCCGTTTTCAAGGTTTGTCGCAAAAAAGAAGTAACCTACGAAGGTAAAAAGAACAACATAAAAGTTGTAGAGAAAATTACAGAACCAAATGTTATTGAAATCTTCAAGTATCTGAAAAAGGCATCTCCTAAGCTGAAATCGTTTGCATACGAGATGGGTGAGAGCTGTGAACTCAGATCCCTCGATTTTATAACAATGGGCACCTTTGAAACCCATCCAGTTAGGTATCACGTAAAGACCAAAGTACATACACCACAATATGACAACGATTTGCAGAGTGTTCCCGAGTATAAACCGGAGGGACCTGACAAAGCCAACATTTGCAAGATTGACGATATCTACAAGATGGGCGAAAATGATCTCTCCATTTTACACAAGAAGAAGACGGCCTTTGATCTGGCCAGATTTTACTTTAAAAATTCTACGGAGGAGAAGATTATTCTCAAGAATATTTTCATCTCGAAAACCCTGGGTATTCTCCATGAATACGAACTCAAAAATGGAATTCTTACCCACGAACAGATTGTCGCCAAGACCCGAGTACCTGATGACATCTTTCTTCAAAATTTAGCCAGCAAGTTTATGATTGAGGACTTTCCAGAATACGAGTACAACTTGAGAAAGACCAACAACGTGGATACTGAAATGACCGATTTGACTAGAGTTACCACCCACAAGATATTCGTCAGCAACAGTACGGCAAAATTGATTTGCAGAGTTACTGAGCCGAATCCTATCGCCATCATGATCGGCCAATGTCCTGAAGCGGAACGAGAGAAAATCTTTCCGAACGAACTCAAAAGATTTTATGATCCCAAAGGCATCAGTGAGAATATAAAATTCGAGGGGGATCCTAGCCGAGTCATTTGTAAGATGGAATCTTTCACGGGATACCAAAAGCATGACGAGTTTTGTCCGTATCGAAAGTATGGCACCTTTATGATCGTCGCCAAAAGTGAAATCATCTTTGTTGATGAAGACTCAAAGGAAACGACCATTCAAAAGTCTTACGAGCCAAAGATTGTTCGGTTCTTTTGTGATGACTGCTGCATGTATGGTGAAAGATTGAATTTTGTCGACGAATTCATCTCCACAGTACATTTTACTAAGCGTTATGAGATCATTAACTTCCTCGATCTCATCTGTTGTCTCAAGAGTTTGGCCATTGAATCTGATAGCAGCAGTAATGGCGGACATACGAGGCTCATTATAGAGAAATACAAGGAACATATTCAGAGAATAATTAATGCAGTAAAATTCTATTAGAAATTCCATTCCCCACTCATAAGTATTCATACAGATACAAAAAACATTTCAGTACTCATAAAAATTTCTTATATTTTTAAAATAGAGAATTAATATTTTAAAAATATTAAAAAATATTAAAAATATATTTCTCTATATTTTTAAAATAGAGAATTAATATTTTAAAAATATATTTTTATCAAACTACTTAGAAGTAAATATGCATTTTTCAAAAAAATATAATACTAAATACTCATTTTCTTCGCCAATGTAATATGAAACATGTTATGAATTCGAAGACATTACTACAAGATGCCTGTTGCCATGCTACATTTATCAATGCATTGCACAATGATCCTCATGTGTTTTTTATGCCCCTCACAGAAATTGTCTTTTTATTCATACCTATTCGAAAAATAAGCAATAAAAATCTTCTAGTTTTTATGACACGTTTCTGTTGCTGGCCTTTTATTCCCGATTACTCAGTTCACCTATTTAATGAATAGTTTTTTGTATTAAATTATCGACAGCCAAATAATTTGAAATTAAACATGGTTCTTTGTTGTCTCTTATCATTTTGAACTGCTTAAGCTAGTCCGCATATGAGGCAATAGACTGCTCAGAAAATGTTTGAGAACAAAGAAACCTATGCATAGCTCAGATTTCAAGAATGAATGAAAAAAATTACCCATCAAAATACTAATAAAACTATTCTTGATTTTCTATTTCGCCCAGACCTTGACCCAATGTCTGATAAGAGATTTTTCATTTTTCTTGCTTGATTTAAACACAAGTTTTATTGGAAAGAATCTCTAAACCTTGTTGTTTAAAGTTATTCGTCAATGTTACTATTTTATCCGAATAAATTTATACTTTATAGAATGAATAGATTTGAATTTTTTGAAATTTCCATGTCTTTTTTGATACTAACCTATAAAAATATTATTATTTTAAATGGGGTTTCAAAAAGTACTTGTCAGCCTAAAGCTAAACTATAAAACCCTTTTTTTCTCACCAACAAGAAAAACTTGATGAAGATCTTGTGCTAAAAGTTTTATTTGATTTGAAATTAGATAGTGCCTTAATCATAGGAATTTCATTGATTTCTAAGAAGTGAAAATGATCAAAATTCAACTCTTGCAGTCTTCAAGTCTTTCATAGGATATGTTGATAAAAATTAGGGAAGAAACAAATATGAGACTAGATGGAAAAATACATGACTGATCACTCTTGAATAAATTTATTTCATTCAACAAAAGAACTCAGAAAACAATAGAGTTCATTATAATTTTTTTGATCGCAAAATTAAATTCTATCACATAACTTTTTGATTGAAAATTTGCATATCTATTTCGTCTTTTACATGCTTTCTACTAAACCTTTTTAATTATAATTATAGATTCTATTGCTGCATCATTATGAAATGACAGACTCAAATAGACAATCAAGCAATATGTGAGTATTCTATTCAGCTAAAATTGAGTTTGAATTATCCAGTCTGATTTCATTATTTCAACCCCTTGGTGAGGTTCTCCCTATATGGACGATTATTCAAAGTCGGAAATTTTAAGCTATTACAGTTGTAACTTATTACTTGGGCCGTAAAAAATCGCGAACAAGTGGCATTTTCTATTTTAATACTTATTTTATTCAATTTCAATAAATTTATCTATTCCAATTAAAAATGAAATAATTTTTAAGAAAGATTCACATTTTTTATAAAAGTGTTCTTGAAAATGTTCCAGGACTTGTTTCATATTTTGAATATTCAACTCTCAGCGAATCCAATTAAAGGCAGAGACAAAATAGAAGAAAATGATTCAATTAATACCTGAGTAAATGCAAGGCTTACTTAGACAGTTACTTAAGTGAGAATTTATTTTTTATCAAGTAGAAGAGTAAGGAAAAATCGCGAAAAAGTCGCAAATTTATCTTGGCTACTAGCAATGATAGAAATCAACTTTTTATATTTTTCGAATGAGGAAATGGAAACAAGCAACATATCAAAAATCGCAATTTTACTGCTCTACTTATTACTCAGGTCCAGACAAAATCTCTTAATCTATTTTATAATTTACGCTGAAATAATCTCAAAAATACTAAAATATCTAAACTTGTGTAAAATAACCAATATTAGTAAAAATTGGAATGCCATCTAGAATCGTTTCTTAACAATTTTGAGTCTTTTCCTCGACCGGTTTTCTTATCGTCTCAATAGGGGTAAAGAAATTGAATTGAATCTATATATTTTTATAATTAGAATTAGGTCTTTGTCTTGGAGTGTTGTTTTGCACTAATTATCAATCTAAACCTAATTGACATGAAGATGAGAATTCGCTATTTGTTTACAAAAAACCTGACATTTTTCTCCGAATTCACAGAAAAAATTATTTTTTGAATTCTTAAACGGAATGAGCTAATAATTTGTTGATATTCAAAAAGAATTCCGAAAATAATACAATCTGACCAAAATAAAGCCATTTTTTCGAATTTCGAAAATGCACCAAATTTTCACTTTTTCAACTTTTGAACCCAAAATTTTCATCGATTTCGATGATTCAAAGCAGTTAAGTGATGATCTTTGGGATCAACATTGAACAAAGACTTCGAATTTGGCCAAAGAGTTAGCGAAGAATCTATTGTTTACAAGAAAAAGTTTAACCTCCAGATTTTGGATAATTTGCCTTCATGATAATCGAAAAATTCAAATTGTTCGATCTCCAACAGTAATGACGTATTTCAGTGAAGTCCTGCAAGTGAATTCGAATTCTTCGTCTAATGGTGATCTAAAATATCAGTACTATACTGCTTCGAATCATCGAAATCGATGAAAATTTTGGGTTCAAAAGTTGAAAAAGTGGAAATTTGGCGCATTTTCGAAATTCGAAAAAATGGCTTTATTTTGGTCAGATTGTATTATTTTCGGAATTTTTTTTTTGAATATCAACAACTTATTAACTCATTCCATATAAGAATTCAAAAAGTTATTTTTTTCTGTGAATTCGGAGAAAAATGTCAGGTTTTTTGTAAAAAAATAGCGAATTCTCATCTTCATGTCAACTAGCTTTATAGTTTCTAGAATATCACCCTTACTTAAAACTTACCGTGAGTCTGGGAAATCAGTGAGTCTTGGTAATCCACTAGTGTATGATGGTATGTGGCTTTAGTGACTCTAGCTAATAAGCCCTCATTGCCCAAACACACTGAAAAGGTCAGTGAATTCAACAGCTCAACTACAGAAATCACATCTAATTGTTACCAGTTTATTCAGGGAACCAACCATCTTGCTCATAACTCTTAGTTATTACACCAATTATAGAATTGAAATCGCCCCTTCCTCTATTAACGTCAAGAATTTGAATTTCGCAGTTTTCATCTATCTTGAAAGTAGGAATTTGCCAGCATTTTGACACTTTCCTTCGAAAATTAATCTCTCAGACACACAATTCACTGACCTTCTCAGTGAATTTGGTTAATGAGGGCTTATTAGCTAGACTCACTAAAGTCACATTGGAAACAAAGTGAGGTTTTTTTTCAAAAACATTTCTTTCGATTGAACGAGGCTGGAGATTTTTTTTTGGGTTACCGCTTAGTCTTACAATTTTTTGAAAAGTATAAGTTGTTTTGAATTTTTTCAATTTCAGGCATTCAACAGCAAAAAACTATTTGACTACTTACAAGTAAACTGTTTATTCTTATAATTTCAGTTCAGGATTCTTTATTATTTCATAAATGATTGAATAATTCTTACAAAAAAACATAGCAAGATGTTATGTTCTATACACCATTAGAATCTTCTCAAGGAACTGTATTTTAAACGTCTATCCTACTTGTATATTAATTACAAAAGTCAACAAATTGAGCATACTTCTTTTTAAGAAGAAGATGAAATAAAAACAAAAGACTAAAGAAGAATTCCTACATTTCTAACACCCTCTAATTTTCCCAAAAAAAAACAAACACAAGAAAAATGTTGAGTCTATCTCTATTCCTCTTTCCCCCTTTTCATGTTCATCTCTCATTCCTCTTCTGGTGTTGAGTGTAAATTGACGTTAGCTTTCTCCCCTAATCATTTGACTGCCATTTCGTTAACGTTTGTGACCTTGGATTTTTCATTGTCTCATAAGTCTTTATCTACTACATTTTTATCTCGTGAAATTGCATATTGATTACTTCAAGTGAAGGAGAATGACTTAATTTGAATATTCTCAAAAGACAATAAAGCTTACTCATAATATCTGACCTTATTTTCGAATCCCTGCTTAATTTTCAATGAAGTTTTTACTTTGTAAAGAGAGTTTCAAAATTTCTTTCTTTAAAAATTGACATATAGTAAAGTGTTCTACTAAATACGGCGTCAAAATCACACTTTTTGAACTTGAGCTGAAAATTTTTATTTATTTGATTTGAAAAGGGGATTTGGCGCATAATCGAAATTAGAAAAAACTACCATATTTTCTTTTGTAAAGATTATTTATTCAATTAGCTTCGATCTGTTCAAAATTCTTAAATGACCTGCTGATTGTAAGTGATAATAAATCATAATCTGGCTAACCTTCATTCTATGAAGTAATTTAAGGTTTTCTCAATGAAGCCAATGCTTCTCGCTTCAAGCGATTTCAAATAGAAAAAAGTTTACTAGCCTGGCTACATAACGAGCATACAAATGATCAATCAAATTTTAATTATTTCAAAATCATCATCTGAAGTCATAAAAATGAAATACAACTTTCAAATACAGTTGTCGTCAAGATCTTTTTTATCACTTTTTGTGGTAAAATCATCTTTTCCACATGTCTATTGCTGATTCATATGCTTAATATCATATAGAATTATACATGAATGTTTTTCTATGTTGTAATAAAACACTCAACTTTAAGCCAATCACAAAGTGTCTAAGAATTACTAGCCTCTGATTGGCCAATCCTTTTGTACGTAGTGTTTTCTATGACTAGAAGCAATGTTTAAATAATAAAAAAATCAGTTATCTTTTACTAGAATTATCAGACAAATGTTGCTAACCAAAAAGAAGTAATGCAATGTTTATGTTTTGGATTATTTTTCTATATTACACAACATGCCTCTTTGGGCAAGATATTCAGTTTAAACGTGTTGAATTGAACGAACATCCTCGTCCGGAAACTGTTCTAGTCAAAATCTATCAGAATGATTTAACTAACCAACAGAATTCCTGGAAGTCTGCCAAGATAGAAGGAATCGATGTGAGGTTAAAAGATTCCTTCTATATTGATCGTCTCGACGGGAATCTAAAGACAACAAAAAATTGTCAAAATGTACTCGATCGTGAGAAAATCTGTCAGAGTTCCTATGAATGTTTATTGAACATTCTCATCTTGATTAATAACAGTGAAATATTCAATGTGGAAATTCTCCTGGTCGATATTAATGACAACCCACCCGAGTTTAAGGCCAGTCATCAGGAGATAAGCATCATTGAGAGACGTCTCTTCAATCAATACTTTTATGTTCCCATCAATGGAGCTCATGATCCCGACTTACAGCTTAACTCTGATATTAATTATTCCTTGAATTTTAAAGATCCCAGCTATGGCCCCTTTGATGTTTTCAGCAATGCTACCGGCCTTTACCTGATTGTATTAAAGGATTTGGATTATGAACTAATTAATCGCTTCAAAATTGATCTTTTAGCCTGTGATGCTCCGAAAAGTTGCTCTACACAAGAGCTCATCGTGAATGTTGAAAATCTTAACGAATATCCCCCAAGATTTGAGCAAGAAACTTATCAGGTAACAATTAAAGACTCCCATCTACCCCTTCACGATATTATCAAGTTGAATTACTTTGATAAGGACAAGGGTGTCTATGGACGAGTCAAATTTACTTTTGTTAACGAATCAAATAATGAGTATATCCTTTCACATTTGAAAATTGATGAGAGAACTGGCATCATTCGTCTCCTCAAGCCTCTGACAACACCTGATTATTATAGTATTCGAGTAAAGGTGCAAGATTCCTTTTATAAAAACTATTCAGAGGTCCTGAATCCAATGCCAAAGGCATTCTCAAGTGAATGTATCCTCGTATTAAACGTGATCGATACAAACAATTTTACTCCCACTATTGAAATACGACCGTCCATCACTGAGGAAACCGATACAACTGATGAGTATAAAAACTCTCCAATCTTGTGGGTTATGGAGAATACCAGAGCACCAAAGACTATCGGTTATGTTACAGTAATTGATAGGGATGTTGGGGAAAATGCCCAAGTTAGCTGCAGCCTAATTCCAGATGCAATAATCAAAGAGAAAATTGGTATCGACACTTTTGACATCATCTTCTCCAATTCTATTGATGCCCAAACATCAATTTTCAAGATTGTCATGAATAGACCACTGGATGCTGAAAGTGTATTTGCGAATAAATCCCGCGAAAAACATTTCAATTCAGGTCATTATTCACGACATAATATTGGTGGTTTCATTGAACTTCAACTAAACTGCTCTGATAATGGAACTCCAAAGAATTCCATTGTCACTCCGACGATAATTGGTCTCTTAGACGAGGATGAATTCCAGAAAACCTTCATCTACAACAATGACGGTCCGATTTTGGTCACGGAAAACTTATCAGATATCATCATAACACAGATCACAGTTCATGACAACGACACAGCTCCAGAGACAATGTTTAGACTCCTTAAAGATTCTTCATTAGAGCTGGACCAAGAACCCGAATTAGGCAGTCACTTCAAGGTTGACGAATTCTCTGGGAATATCTACATCCGGAAGAAACTTGATGCTGAACTGAGATCAGAAATCTATTTAACGATTGGAGCAAGGGAAAAATATGATAAAAAGTTTGATGAAATTACACGAACAGTTAAAATTCAAATCCTCGATATTAACGATAACGACCCGGTTTTTGTATCCCCTTCAATCAGTGAAAAGGTTTTCGGCAAGAAATATTCAGATGTACGCACAGTGAAATTTGCTGAAAATCAACCCAAAGGCACCCTGATCATCAAGCTCAAGGCTGAAGATGCTGATGTCGATGAAAAAGGTGATAATCTGGAGTTTTTTCTCGAAAAAGTCACGCCTCACTATACGACTAACTATCAGAGAAATTTAAATACCGAGAATTGGCCGAAATATCGAATATTCTTTTCATTAAATAGAGATGGAAGTCTATTTAGCGACCTCTTATTTGACGCTGAAGAGATTGAATCTTTTGAACTTTTGATTGGTGTACGAGATGGTGGAAACCCTTCGCGAACCTCGTATACGCTGTTGAAAGTTTCAATTACCGATGAGAATGATGAAAGACCCGTATGGAAGTTCCCCAGGGAAAAGGATGATGAAGTCGAAGTTGACCGAAGCACTCAAATCGGTTCAATTATAACCCGAGTGAATGCTCTCGATTTGGACACGTCAAAAGACTACAGTCATGTTATCTATTCGATAAACAACATCGATAATAGGTTTTCTGATTTCTTTACAATAAATCAAGACAACGGCGACCTAATACTTGCCAAGAGTCTCGAGAGGACTCCCCAGAAAATCCATTTGAGTCTTAGGGCTTGCGATGGCAACGTGAAAAAGTATTGCATAGATCAAATACTGAAAATCCATTTGGTCGAGTCAACATTCACAAAAAATCAGATACCAATGAAAAAGTTTAGTCTTTTCAACAGCTCCATCGATGGAATGCAGAACTTGTTAGCTCTATCTGGGGGAATTCTCGGCGGACTCCTGTTCACTGCTGTATTGATCGGGGCGATACTCTTGTGCATATGCCGTAAGAAGAAGATAAACTTTTTGCCGAAAAATGTTGATAAAAATGACAAATACTTTGAGTACACAGTTGCTGATACGAAACAAATGAACTCAAATACTCTCTACACTTCTTGGCTTCGAGATACAAGCCATCCAGCGCCAAGTATTTATCAGACAACACCGAGAAACTCTCAAAAAATACCAAACAACTATGCCTGCACCCCAAGTATTCAAAATTCTAGGACAAACACTCTTGGTACACCAGTAAACTTCTTACTATCGTCCGATAACCAATCTCAAGGCTCTAACCATGAGATGAATTCCAATCAAATTATCACAGCTCCACAAGAATTTTATTATATCAAACAGGCGAATACCTCAAACACTTCAACGAATGGCAAGACAGCTAGTCCATCAATTGGTCTAACTTCTACGGAACAATGTTTCCTCTATCCGGATAATATTCAGTATACTTCCTTCGATGAGACAAGCCCTTCGTACCAGAAAATATTCTCAATTCCTTTTAATCAATGCTAAAAAAAGGATAACTAGAAAAATTGTATTTACAGAAAAAATGGTTCTTTCAGTTTTATGCAAGTCTTTTACCCAAGACCTGTATTTATGTTCGTTTTTATTGTACATTTTAATAACTTTTATTGTATTATCAAAATATATATATTTAAGTCGTATGAAATTCATGTCTATTTGCCTTAATGAGTCATAATTTTGAGAAATGTGTAGCCTAGAGTGATTCCAGCAGGGTTCAAATATGTGAATCTCCTTCTCTTCAAGATGTTTACCCAACAACATTTGCCCCCTGGGCTTAACCCTTAAAGTCCCAGAGAGTCTCGCATTCAATCTTTTGTCTATCTGATGGTTGGTGAATACGCTGATCACGAATCTACATTTGTTTTAACGTAATTATTTTTGGTTCAAAAGTTATCGATCAAAATCATGCTATCTTGGGTAGATTTAACAGATAGAGTTCAGGCGATTACATATTTGAATTCTAGAGGTATGATTCCTCGATGAAAGTTATCTTACTTTCTACCTATGACACTGGGAAGAAGGTTTTCAAAAACACATTTTAAACAAAAATTAATTTTTTGAAAAAAATCAACTCTCTTTTAATTGGTATAGCGCGATTTTGACTTACATGAATGAATATTAATGAGTTGCCTAAATGACATTTAATAAAACTATCACTGTGGGATTTTAAGGGTTAATTATTATCCCTCAAAGTTGTCCAAGCTTCTAAAGAAGGGAATCAACAAAAATAGTTGACTTTCAAATCATTCAAAAATCATATGGGTTACACACAGAAAACGGAACTGAAATCCAAGAAACTCAGTTGCCATAGTATCCTGAAACCTTAAGCTTTTTGTGAATTATAAGAGGTTGGCTGAATGGATATTCTCAAACCAAGATTCAATGTACTGACTTGGATTATTGACAGAGGCTATGAGTTTGTTGATAAATTAGAAAAATATGAAAGATTTGGTCCAAGGATTTGTCGTTTCTATTTCTTGATTTTCGATGAAATTTCAAAATCCCTCTGAAACTATGGTAATGGTAATGGGTTTTCTGGTCTATCTTTTCAATTTATTTTCTATCAATTGATAGATTATGTTTTGGTTTTAACATGGAAAGATTTAATTGGTTTTTAGTATTTGAATTTATGAGTCTCCTATTCTTTATCATATCGTGGGCCTCGTGATTTAGAAATTTTAGATTTCTTGATAAGAAATATTGAGAATTCTGTAAAAATCATAAATTCCCATCTTCATATTAAGTAGCTTAATCTAATTCCACCCTATTTCTCAGTTGTAATTACCAGCTTTTATGTTTAACGAAATGAAATAAAATATTTTTAATGCATAAAAGTACAAGAAATGTATCCAAAGAACCATAAAAAATGTTGCTAAACATGACTGTTACATTAATAGCAAGTGTATGTAATTCTCTAAATTTGAGCAAAAATAAAGAGAAAACTGTAACTAATCTCCAGAAGATGGTCATCATCATTTAATGTGTCATAAAAACTTTTCATGATAAGAAAAACTTTTTACAAACTGTTTCTATCACTGGAATTTCTATGGAATCTTGAAATTTGATTAAGAGTGCATCAAAACTATGGGAATATGCCTATTTGACTTCATTTTCTTTAGTTAAACAAGATTTATATTCAATCCAAATATTAATGATAATGCTTACTTTATGAAGTTTTATTATTTTATACCTAGTTGGAATGAAGATACAAATAAACTGACATCTCAGATCATTATTAGTGGAAGAATTCGAAATTGGCCGCCTCTTTCTTCTAAATTCTTTATCATCCTTAACTTCCCTAGGTCAATATGAACTCTTAACCTAATGTTTATCTCAAATATTACCATTTAATTGCTTCGAATATTCGAATTCGATTAACATTTTCAGCATAAACCTCGAAATTCAGTTGAATTTATCTGAGAATATACAAAAAAGGTACCGATCGAAGGGTGTTATAACTCAGATCTTTCAGATTTAACAACCTTTTTAGATGCTGAATAAAATAATAATGATTCATGTGTAATCTTCTTAACTGAAACAGAAGTTTTGCAGATTTTCAATTGCCTATACACATCAAATATATATATATATTAATATCAGGCTATCCTTAAATGAAGATGATTCAGTAGGGATTAAAATTAAAGGAGCAAGTTAGATAATCTCACCTGAGTTAAGTCTACTTAAATGTGGCATATTAATTATGCAAGAGATTTGCTAGTTAATAGCTAAATTTGAATTTTATTTACTGACGTAATATGCAATAGAAACTCAAAACAATGTCTTTTGAGAAGGGGATGTCTCCTACATCTTCGAGTTTAACACTAACGTCTGGCAGTCATATTTTACAAGTACGGTATTTTAAACGAGTGAATCACATTGATATAATCAGAGGAGGCGTGAGGTGGTATATAAAAAAGTTATAAAGATGGTTGATATGAAGTTGGGAATCTATGATTTTTACAGAAATTTCGATACTTTCACCAAGAATTCGAATTTTTTAAAGATATTTTGGAATCCTACTCATGTTGCCCACTTTCACCATTTGAAGAAAAAAATTCTGAAAAAAAATTATTTTTATGAAAAATTTAGTCATTTTTCAAATTTCCATTTGGCGCCAAAATCCCATTTTTTCGAACTTTGAACCGAAAATTTTCATTTATCTGAAAGCTGGAGGTTGATAAAAAGAGGTTTTTCTGGGTCAAGATTAGACAAGAAAGCTGACTAGCACCGTCAAATTACCGACAGTCACCCCATTTTGGATAGATTTTGAATTATCGAAATTTCATTGATTTTCAAATAGTGAAAATGATCAAAAAATTGAAATTAAGCTCCCAAACGATAATAAGGCAATGCATCAGATAAGATTCAGCTGAAGAGATTTTTTTATCTAGTCTTAATCCTGAAAACCCCTTTTGATCAACCTCCAACTTTCAAATCAATAAAAAATTTTAGCTCAAAGTTCGAAAAAATGGGATTTTTGCACCAAACCGATATTTGAAAAATGGCCATTTTTTCATTAAAAGAATTATTTCAGGATTTTTTTCTTCGCCTGTGAAAGTGGGCAACATGAGTTGGATTCCAGAAAATCTTGATGAAAGTATCGAAATTTCTGTAAAAATTATTGATTCCCAACTTCATATCAATTAGCTTTAAGAGCATATAACGGTTATACATTTTGTAATAGGCCATAGTTTTTAACCCTTTTAGTCCCATTGGGTTATTTCTATTACATATCATTTTATCACCTCTATATTATTCATTTAAACCTCAGAAAATACTTCGTTTACCACCCATTCGATAGGAAATTTATTAATCTACTGGATTACGCAAATATCTTGGCTCTATCATTCTTCGTGCTATAATAATTCAAAGAGAGTTGATTTTTTCAATAAATTAATTTATGTTTAAAACCTATTTTTGAAAACCTACTTCCCGATGTCATGGGGTATAATCATACCTGTAGAATTCAGATATGCAATCGCCCGAACTCTATCTGCTAAAGCTACAAAAATAGCCTGTTTTTGGATCAAAAACTGACCCATATTTTGCTCGATAACTTCTGAACCCAAAATAGTTTTATGAAACAACTGTAGATTCGTAATCAGCGTATTCACATACGATTGAATAGACAAAAGATTGAATCCTAGTCATGAAAAAAAATTTGGCTGGGACTTCAAGGGTTTAAAAGGCATATTTTTACACACTGTATACTTTGCATAGAATATCCCCATACCTAATCTAATTGACCAATCATATTAGTTCTTTGATTTCCCATGAATGAAATTTTGATTACGTCATGTAGCATGTTTTATTTAAAATTCTTCCACTAAAATATCAATTTTTTTCAACTCCTTGGCCCAATGAATTCCAAGAATCTAGAACGGGAGATCTATACTGTAAGATTTGCTGTTGCATGGTCAACCATAAGAAACAATTTCTTATTTATTAATATTGACTCATAATGATAATGTAGGAAAATTTTAAAATTCGTATAAAATCACTCAAAAAAATAAGCGCCTATAAATGAGTTTTTTATGTCATATTATTGATGCTCTAGTGATCGCATTTTAATGATGGATCAATATAGGAATTCTGATCCATCTCGGTCACTCCAGACCTTCGTTACCAAACAAATTATTCATTTTTATGAGATCTTTACTCTGATTTGTCAAAACTTTCGGAAACATATAAATTGTAAATTTTTTGATTGACCCCTGGCGAAGACGTATGGATCCATTGCTATCAAAACGTTTTGAGTGCCCGAAATGGATGAGATTTCCTATATTGATTAATATATCTTATTATAAAACTAATTCTACATCATTTATAACCTGACTTGGAATTAATCTAATACTTTTGTATTCTCTATTTAGGGAAAAATTCGGCATAATGAGTGAAAAACCAAATCTGTGAATCAATGAAGGAAGAAAACTCAATTTTCAAATCATCATATATAAATTCGGTGAGCATTCAAATCCTTTCTATTTTTATAGTTTTTGTAAAACTATATATGAGTATCCCTGCCAACTGAAGCCCTCTATCTCTGATTGTTTCTCAAGCGATATTTAGCATTTACCAATAAATTTAACTTTGAGTAGTTCTGTGGGACCTGCGTCTTGCAGGCAATTAAGGTGTTTAATTTAAAAAATTGACAAACTCAAGATGAGTCGAATTAATTAAATTAATTCTAAATGAGATAAAAAACGAAAAAGCGAATGATTTTGCCCTTAGAACTATTTGTTCTAATACTTGGCAAACTTCATAGAAGAGTTTCATTGAGAAATAAACCTTTTCAAGTGTGAAAAACTGTCTTAGAGCTGAAAAAACCACCATAATTATAATTATCTCATTTGGGTGTTTTATTATAAAAAAATTATAAATTTTAAGATAACACGAATTAATGTCTCCATTCAAAATAAGACAAAAAACCAAAGAAGTGAAGTGTTTTTGCCCTTAAAAACTACTTGTTCTAATACCTAGCCTACTTCATAGAAATGTTTTAATAGGAAAAGATCGGAAAAATGGTAATTACCGCAATTATTATCTCATTTGGGTGATGAGATAAGTTTTATTATAATTCTAAAGATAATTAGCTTCATTTTTTCTTCAAAATAAACGAGCGTAATCTAATGAAAATTAATTATATACGAGAGAAAAATTCTTCAGCTCAATTCCCAGGTCAGGAGAGTATCCATACCACAATACTGTATTTGCTTGTACACCTTTTTGGTGATGTCCCCACTCCCCCTTGTCAGTGTGAATCAAATTTATCTTATTTATCCACTCTCTTGGCATAGAGATCAATTTTCCAGTTTCTAGCCCCTCTACTATGTGTACTAGGAAAAAGGATTTCTTTTCTTCTTAACTAACCAGAAGTTCTTTAATCACTTGCTAATCTTGTTTATAAAGAGCTTTTTTATATAGAGTGGTCAGTTGAATTTCTACTTCTTTAAAATTAATAATAATAATGGCGATGGTTTTAAATTCAATTTTCGAATTTACGCCATTATTCTTCAATGAATTCTACTACAAAAGTACTATTAATATTTGATCTTAACCTTATCAGTTTTGTCCAATCAGATTTGATTTAACTGCCTTCTTTTGTCAAAAAGCTGAGTTCAATGTTAACCTCATCAACATTTCTATTAAACCTATCATGATTGCCAAGTCCAAGTGCTTCAATGAGATTCAATTTATACTATTTCAAAGTTTATCATTAAATACGTTAAATGCTTTCCCAAAGTACTCTTATCCTGTCTTGAAATAGCGGGGGGAAATTTTGTATTTTTTCCTATGAAAAAAGATCATCATGTTATGAGTCCTGTAAACTCTCGATGAACAACAGGGGAGGATATTTTCACTTATCCATTACACAATGTTCTCTTTCCTACATTTGCAATTACTTAAGCATTCTATATTCTTATTTAAGGTAAACGTTATGCATAAATTCGTCAAGGCTTGATATAGTATCTTTAAGTTGCCATATTTAAGTGAAACTAGAGAGTAGAGTAGAGCAATAAAGCTAATTATAAAATATTGAAAAAGACTATTTCAGTAGTTATAAGAATTTGGAGGTAGACATTTAGTTAACTAGTCACGGAGAGAACCATTCAGCGACATGGACTAATCCATTACCAAATACGACGAACCTCTGGGATATATTAGCTAGGAGCCTAGAACAAATTCTTGATAATTTAGTCATCTCTCAAACCAAAGTCCTGTTTTGAGGAATCTATTGAACAATCACTTTTCTAGAAGAAAAACTAATATTCTTTTAGATAAACCATAACCTATTCAGCTAAAATAGTTTATTGAGAACTCAAGACAATTTGAAAATGAGCAAAAATATTAACATTTTAAAGTCATCTCTTGATATGAAAAAGTTAGCAATCTTCAGTGAAAAATGGTCTAGACTAACAGTTGGTTTTGATTAAAATTAGGCTTTTTTCGAAAAACTTTCTCCAAAATAATTTCTTATTAATGTGGCAGTGGTAAGGTCAGAAGTAAAGCTAGTTGAAGTTCAATCTGACCAAATTTAGCCCGTTTGTTGAATTTCAAAAATGCACAAAATTTTCACTTTTTCAACTTTCGAATTCAATATTTTTATCGATTTCAAAGATTTTAAGCAGTTATGTCCTGATATTTGGGAACAGCATTTCACAAAAAAAATCGAATTCGGCTGCAGAAACTCACAGATATTCGTCATTGTTGTGAGAAATCGAAAAATTTGAAAATTTAACTTTATTTGAAAACTGTAAACTCCTTTCTACCTCCTTGACCCAATTCGAATTCTTTGTCTAATGCTGATCTCGAATATCTTCATTTAAGTGCTTCAAATCTTGAAAAAAGTGGAAATTTGTTGCATTTTTGATATTAATCTCTAATGCATAGCCCTAATATGTTTTTCCCCTACATTTGTCTGTTAAGTGTATATCATTCTTATATTCTCGATAAATTAGTGTGCCATCTAGATAAGCATGGTCTGAATCGTAATTGAATAAACAAGATCATCACTTTCAGATGGTATCATGACTACAGTCAATCATGATTAGGGATTGTCTTGACAGGAAATTAGCTACGAATTCTATCGACACATATTTTCACTCTATTATTTTTATAGTCAGCTATCCACATCTATAAATAATTATATTTTTATTATCAGTCAGATATCAGTCATTGACTTGTTTACGAATCTTTTCCCAGTTTTGTCTGATTTAATATATGTATACCCCCCCCCCTTATACTTAGATTTCTATATATACAATGGAATCCAATCGATTTCAATAAAATACTATAGAAGAGGTCTGAAACATTCTTCATTTTCCTCACTCTTTCTCTATCAGAGAATTTTTTTTCATGAGTCGCATTCAATTCATGAGTAACTTTTTGATCCAAAATCATCTTTGTAGGTTTAACAGATAGAGTTCAGGCAATTGCATATTTGAATTCTAGAGGTATGATTCCTCGATAAAAGTTATCTTACTTTCTACCTATGACACTGGGAAGTAGGTTTTCAAAAACACATTTTAAACAAAAATTAATTTTTTGAAAAAAATCAACTCTCTTTAAATTAGTATAGCGCGAGTTTGACGAATGCTAGATTATCTTTAGCCAAGAGCCAAGATCTTTGCGTATTCCAGGAGATTATTAAATTTCCTATCGAATGGGTGGTAAACGAAGTATTTTCTGAGGCTTGAATGAATAATAATGAGTTGCCTAAATGACGTGTGTTAGAACTATCCCTGTGGGACTATAAGGGTTAATGATTTTAAATCATTTTTGAAGATTCGATCAAGCGTTTTTGAGTATTCAGGTGTTATTAGGTGTTGGAATGATTTCCAATTCATATTTCTCATGTTTTTTTCAATAAAATCATGATTCTTATGATCATTTTTCTTGTTTAGTCCCATTGCCTATGGTTTAAACTATTTATGAATTATGAATTTTTCATGGTCCTAGACCTTACTAACATAAATATAAATTAGGTGAGATTTAGTTAGTTCACGGGGTTTCTCAACTAATATAGGATTGATCCATGAGGAAAAAAATCAAGGGAAGCCAAAAAATAACATTGGCTTTTTATTTATTTAGTCTAGGTTAAAAGACGTTTTTTATCATTGACAATTATCTTCGTTATTATTATTTAAGTAATATATGCCTAAATATCAAAAAAATATCTCTTAAATCAAACAAATTATGGTGTATAAGCCAAGACACAAAAAGAGACTGAAGTAAGATAAAAAAAATTGCTTTGTTTAAGCTAGGAGGTAAATATTGAATACCTTGATATTTAATGTTGCTTATGTATGGAATAAGGGAACCCATCTCGTATTTCCTATCCATTACTACTACTACACTTCCGATATATATACAGAGTGTGTAAACAAAACAAAAAATTATTTTATTTCTTACGAATTTCGAATTGCAACCCTGATCCACAACCATGAATGTTTACGTATTTCTAAGTGAAATAGAGTGAAACTTTTATTATCAGTGGACGTATATCTCCTTATTTTTTGTCTGATCCATATTTAATTATTGAAAAGGATTTAAGCAATAAAGCTAGTAGTTGGTATGCTCAAAATTATTCATTGAAACAAAGTTTTGAATGTTTTGAAGAAAAAAAATTTATAAAGGAAATTATGGCATATTTCAAGTCTCGATGTAGTGCCAAATTCCCTTTTTTTGAACTTTGAGTTGAAAAATTTTGCTGATTTCAAGGTGAGAAAGGGATCAAAAGTTGATTTTAGGATCACGGCCAGATATGCTGAATCAGGTTTTGAGAATTACCCCATCATCGTATGAAATTCAAATTTCGATTTTTTGATCATTTTTAATGCCTGTAAATCGATAAAATTTGTAAAATGATGAATTTATCTGGATTTTTATGGGGATTATCGATTTTCTTGTCTTATTGTGATCCTTGGAATTAACTTTTGACCACTTTCTCACTTTGAAATCAGCAATATTTTTCAACTCAAGTTAAAATAAATAGGAATTTGGCCCTACTTCCTTAAAAAATTCATTTTCTTTCAAATTATTTTTCCTCATGTCATGAAAATGGACCTCATGTTGATGTAAATTCTGAAAAATCTCGATCAAACTCGTTTTTTTATGAAAAATTGAGAATTTAGTAAAAATCATAAATTCCCATCTTCATATTAATATTTTTGGTTTTAATCGAAAGAGAAAAAAAATCTCTTTTTAATAGTGTATAGTTATCTGTGGGGTCATAAGAGTAGAGAGTAAAAATGCTAAATTCAACTCCAATTTCATTGGTCGAGACAATACTGGAATTCCATTGGTCAACGAAAACGAGCAGAGAGGTATATAATTAGGTGCTGAAAAAGTTAAAAATGATGTCTTACTCTACTTATTTACACTTTTGAAATGAAACACGTTCAAAACTTCAAACCAATAAACTAATACAACTCTTAGATTTAGTCCCGTATTTAGTATTTCAAGTTGTTACTTATGATTCATAAGTTATGGTCACTAAGAAATGGAGTTGGTTTCTAAAGTTCTGTAGGGAACTCGTCATAGCTAGACAATCGTTTTCCTTAGTACTTCTCATCTCTGCATTGTGAATTATCTTACTTCTTCTGAATTATTTATTGGATTGGATTTCAAAGTTAATGAAAATAGCTGGCCAATGCAAAGTTTATCGTGATCTTTCTTATGAATCTAGGCAAATAGATTTATAACAATTGACTTTTTGAGTGAAACAGAAGATCAGATTACTATCCAAATTTATTGTTATTGTTAGAATGGTAATGAGGTGTTATCATTAGTGCCTCAAAAATGTACTATTTGAGCTTACTGGTGTGACGCTAAAATGAATTTATGAAAATCGAGTCGCTATACTTACTGAAACATTTCTCATTTATTTTCCAAAGAATACTAAAGTTTTTCTTTTACAAAAGAAAACCATTTGAGCCCTTCTCTTGGTCCATAGAGCTAAATAGATTTATTCACTAACTCTATTTATATTTGTTTTGTTATACTCAAGTGTATCAGATTTCACGAAGGAAACAAAACCTTTATTACGATAGTTATTAAGAGTGTGCTATCAATGAATATAAATACACCTAGAAGTTCAAGGATTGAACTATAGAATTTTATATTTTTATCGATTTGAAATTTGATATGAGTAAAACCCATTATTTCAGCAGTTTAAAATCCAAGAAACTCATTTCATCTATTAGAATCAGTTCTTTTCTCTTTTGTTAGAGAAATATATACGTTTTTTTCATATGTAAACATATTGATGTTTGATACAAGTAGTTTAATTCATTTGGGACAAAGTTTTGAATTTCACAGAGGATCTTTTCTTATCTAGAGAGATCAAATGAATGAAGGAAACTTTTGTATAGAGTGTGAAAAGGAAAGAAACAAGTCTTGAGGAATTGGTTCTGGCCTATTTATCTCTGTCAAACTCTATTATTATCTTTCAACAATACTCTGAGAAATATTCAAATATGAATATAAATATTCTTGCCTCTCTAAAAAACGCTTAGGGTCTATTCTGGTAACATATAGTTCTTCATTTAATTCGTTAACTTTCTACCGATATTCTTTTTGATCCTTATTTCTAGAACCTCTTATTCAGGTCAAATGTTATAATCTAGGTTTAAAATAGACAAAATCATTATAGAAAATACATTTTATCTTTTTGTCTCTCTATGGTTTTTCTCTGCAATCTAATTTATTTTATTATTATCTGATCAACTAGTGAATAATGAATCACTCAGGATTAAAAAAAGTAGCTGTAAAGAGAGTTGTAACTTTTAGTTCTTTCAACAGCCTATAAAGTATGAGGGGGGATTAGTTTTTACTTTCATTTTTAATTATTTAAACGAACCCTGTTAACCCTAGAATGTTCAACTGCAATTTTGAAATTTTATTTGATTGACTTACTTCTTTAAAAACACATGAAGCTGATATCCAAACATTAGATCTGTTTAGATATATATTAATAAAAAAGGATCTCAAATTAGTTTTATATTAAAATTAGTTGGTATTCTCAGCTTTTTTTGAGCAATCAGATGAAAGAATTGTATTACATTTGAGTTCTACCATTTTGTCCAATATATAACCTTTATCAAAGCAACAAAATCAAGTCAAGAACCTATTTATGATCTCTCCTTTTTCAAACTCTGTTACTAAAACGGAAACATTATGACACTGCTCTAATTTCCTGTTATAATTAGTGTTTTCTTACCTTTAAGCAACAAATCCTAATCCCGATTCTTATTTATTATCAGATTTAAAAAATTGAATCAATTCAATTATCATCGGTAAAATGAAGATTATTTTAGATGAGTAAGAAAAAAATAAATCTGCTCAACTAAAAAAATGAATAAGAGTAAATATTTTCTTTGTCTTATGATGATCCTGAAAATTAACGTTTGATTCCTCTCAGACCTTGAAATCAACAAAAATTTTCAACTCAAAGTTTAAAAATAGGGATATTAATTAATTTTTGCAAAATACAAGGACCTTGGAGGTTGGTGAAGTTAACCACTCTTCTTATTTCACTATCTCGATCTCAAGAAACAAGAAATATATTTTTTTTAAGGATAGAAAAAATTTGTAAGAACCTAGATTCGCGTAAGGTTTTTTCCATCAAATTCTCTATATAAGGAGAACGTTCACTTTCAATCTTTCTGAAACTTATGTCGGTTACATAAAGAATTTGAATCATTCAAGTTACACCATTCAAAAAGAGGGGAATTTTGAAATTAGAATAATTGATTCGAGGTAAAAAGTTGAAATTTCCTTTGGGGTGATTACTGGAAATTCTTGGGGTCAATTTTGGAAAAAAAAATTTTCTTGGGGTGATTTTTGGAATCAACCCAAAAAATAAATCTGCTCAACTAAAAAAATGAATAAGAGTAAATATTTTCTTTGTCTTATGATGATCCTGAAAATTAACGTTTGATTCCTCTCAGACCTTTAAATCAACAAAAATTTTCAACTCAGTTTAAAAATCGCGTTATCTCGAATTTTAAAATGTCTCTAAAATTTTCCAAAAAAAACTTTTTTTCGAAATTTTTCTCTCCAATCAGTAAGAGTACATTTTGAATCAGTTACAAAAAAAATCTTTCAAAAATTTCGATACCTTGATGAAAAAATGAGATTTTTGTAAAAATCATGAATTCCCAAATTCATCGAGAATAGCTTTAGTATTTTGTAGTCCTCTCAATTATTTATCTTGATTCTTAAAATCATAAGTTCTTAATAGCATGGGTAAATGGAGGAATTTCATGAGAAATCCTAGTCTATCTGAAGGATAATCTCTTACAGGTTAATTGTACAAAAAATTAAAAAATCTGAGACCAAATTTGTTCAGATAACTTCGTTCAAAGATGAATAAAAGATGAAGGCATGCTTTTTCAAAAATTTGGCCCCAAATATTTCCAACTGACCACAAAGAAAATATTTTTCCACATATGAAAATTTCCTTTGATAACAAACGTTCCATATTCTTACTGTCTTTAGCCAAGAATATCAAAATAAAATTTAAGATGAATATAAAGCCAATATTATGGAAAGTTGCTAGACTAGAAGATGAATATTCCGGATCTCGACAAAATTGTTGTAAAGCTAGTTGACATGAAGATGAGAATTTACTACTTTTACAAAAAACTCAATAATTTTCTCCGCATTCACAGAAAAAAATATTTTTTTTAATTCTAAAATGGAATGAGCGAATAAAATGTGGATATTCTAAAAAAATTCAATCTGACCAAAATTAGCCCGTTTTTCAACTTTTGAACCAAGAATTTTTATCGATTTCGATTATTCAAAGCAGTTAAGTGATGATATTTGGGATCAACATTGAACGAAGAATTCGATTTTGGCCATAGAGATAGTGAAGATCTTATTGTTTCCGAGAAAATTTTCCAGATTTTGGATAACTTTTGGTTTCAAAAGTTGAAAAAGTGGAAATTTGGTACATTTTCGAAATTCGAAAAACGGACTGGTTTTGGTCAGATTGAATTATTTTTTGAATTTTTTCGAATATCCACATCTTATTAGCTCATTCCGTTTTATAATTCAAAAAATTATTTTTTCCTGTAAATCCGGAGATAAACATTGAGATTTTTGTAAAAATAGTAAATTCTCATCTTCATCTCAGTTAGGTTTAGAATATCTTGAAAGATTGAAAATGAACTTTCTCCTTGATGGAAAAAAGATGGAAATAGTGAAATTAATAACTATCCTTGTAAACAATTTTGTGCTGTCGCTAATTAATTAGGAGTTAGAAGACAGCTTACTCAGAAATTTTTATCGAGAATCTTGGAAGGATTCAAAACTATTTGGTTACAAAATAAATAAGAAACTTTGAAGACCGAACACGAGCCGACAAGAAATCAAGAGCTGAAAATTTTAGTTTTGAAAATTATTTTCTTTTAGAAGAATATTTTCTTTGGGTCATTCTTGGAATGAACCCTTTATTTCTTGTTGTTCATGACGTTATACACAAGAGGTAGGAATAATATCAAGTTAAAAATGAAAAACAAGTACATTAGTTATCCTTTTTTATGCAAAAAAATACACGAGAAATCATGCCCGTTCAACGTGCCCATGCCTTTGAAGAAAAATCCAAAGCTCCCTTTAAACTATTCATTTTATTCCTCTCCAGATAAAAGAGAACAAGATAGCTATGCTTATTTATTCAGTGGTAAGACAGAATAGAAAAAATACAAATCAAATTTATCATTGAGCATCATTTCAAGTAGAGTTTTATCGCATTTTCCCCTTTCTTCTTCAAGTATCTGTTGAGTTTCATTTATAGTAACACATTACAATAAGTGAATTAGAGTCTTGCCTACTCAACAATGAAAACTGCTCAAAAGTATGTGCAAATTGACTACTTTTGCAGTGAGTAATTCTCAAGAAACATTTCCCCCAAAATTCACAGAATGTAATGTTTCAAACTAAACCTAATTGATATGACAGAAATCTCGATGGTTTCATCAAAAATACGAATATGTCAAAGATTTTTTGGAATCCTACTCATGTTGCCCACTTTCACCATTTGAAGAAAAAAATTCTGAAAAAAAATTATTTTCATGAAAAATTTGGTCGAAAAAAAAATCTCTTCAGCTGAATCTTATCTGATGCATTGCCTTATTATCGTCTGGGAGCTTAATTTCAATTTTTTGATCATTTTCACTATTTGAAAATCAATGAAATTTCGATAATTCAAAATCTATCCAAAATGGGGTGACTGTCGGTAATTTGACGGTGCTAGTCAGCTTTCTTGTCTAATCTTGACCCAGAAAAACCTCTTTTTATCAACCTCCAGCTTTCAGATAAATGAAAATTTTCGGTTCAAAGTTCGAAAAAATGGGATTTTGGCGCCAAATGGAAATTTGAAAAATGACTAAATTTTTCATAAAAATAATTTTTTTTCAGAATTTTTTTCTTCAAATGGTGAAAGTGGGCAACATGAGTAGGAAAAAAATTCGAATTCTTGATGAAAGTATCGAAATTTCTGTAAAAATCATAGATTCCCAACTTCATATCAATCAACTTTACATTTAAAATTATCTACCCCATTTATAAACGGCTCTTGATGGGCTTTGCTTATGAATATCGTGTATAATAAACATCTGAATTAGTTATTCACCTACCTGTATTTTATCACCACTTATTGTTGATAAGTCGAATGATTTAAATCAGGAAAGAATTATCGATATTTACTCCTTTCTAAATAGCTCAAATATTACTGGCATTCCTAAGCCTAACTAGCAAATAATGAGAATCCTAGAGAACACAAACCTAATTGACATGAAAATGAGAATTTATTAATAATAATAATCTTTATTGTCATATTATATCATAAATTTTTACAGATCTTTATTGTTGAATGAAATATTTTTCTTTACAATTTCATTGAAGAGACTTCGGAGTCTATCAAACAAAAGAGATTTTAAGGGGTTATTTACAGGTCTTTTTAATTTCGGGTGATTACATCTTAAGATCCTGTTTGAAGTTTTAGCATTCCAAAAATCAGATATATTATTCTTTGCAATTTTTAAACATTTATAATATCTACGATGTCTGAGAAGTTTAATCTTTTGGAAATTTGTTGACGGAACATTTGAGAGTTTGAGAAATCTCTTTTGAATCTGATCAAGAATAAACGAGGTTGATATCTGAGATGGGGACCATATAGAGGAACAATAATCAACAGTTGGTCTTGCGTACATCTTGTAGAGAAGTATCTTCATAGGAATTGTCTTCGCAATCCTGTGGATATGTAGAGTTTTAGCAGCGAATAAATTGGCTATTGATTTAATGTACTTATCAAAACGTAAGATGTAGTCATATTCCAGGCCAAGATCACGAACAGAAAATTTTCTTTCGAAGGTTTTATTTTGAATATGAATGTCAATTGAATTGCAAAAGGGACAAGGAAAAAACTTTTTTCAAAATTAATTTTTAGAGATAAGGCATTTAGTTCAAGTAGGAGGTTTTGGATATAACTATAAACCATCGATTTTTCGATTTCGTTATTAGGAAATGAAAAACAAATTTTTAGATCATCGGCGAATTTAAAAAGTTTGACTTGAGGTATAGTCGATTGAATTTTTGAGAAGACTAGGTTGAATAATAGAGGGCCAATGCGACTTCCTTGTGGAACTCCAGAAGTGATCTCACATTGGAATGATTTTAGATCATTGATAGTGACAAACTGGCGTCGATTTGATAAGAATAAATAGATAACATTCAATAAGTTGTAATCGTTGACATAGGTGCATAAAGAATTCATAATAGATAAAAATGATAATGAATCAAAAGCTTTTTTTAAGTCAACATAGATGACAAGATTTTGAATATTCTTCGATTTACAATCTTGAATATGGGATAAAAAAGCTAGAAGATTTGTTTCAGTTGATCTAGAATTAAAAAATCCATGTTAAGTAGGATCAATTTGGCTTATATCAATATATTTGTTTAGTAGAAAAAGTATTATGGAATCCAAGATACAAGTTAGTTTAGGGAGCATAGAGATAGGTCTAAATTCATTATAGGATGATGGAGATTTTACCTTTGGGATGGGATTGATATTAGCAAGGAGTAGATTATGGGGTATTCCACTTATTGTTGATAAGTCGAATGATTTAAATCAGGAAAGAATTATCGATATTTACTCCTTTCTAAATAGCTCAAATATTACTGGCATTCCTAAGCCTAACTAGCAAATAATGAGAATCCTAGAGAACACAAACCTAATTGACATGAAAATGAGAATTTATTAATAATAATAATCTTTATTGTCATATTATATCATAAATTTTTACAGATCTTTATTGTTGAATGAAATATTTTTCTTTACAATTTCATTGAAGAGACTTCGGAGTCTATCAAACAAAAGAGATTTTAAGGAATACAATTAATAATTAAGATAAGATTAATAAGATTTTAATAATGCTTTACTACGATTCTTTGTTGAATCAGGAGAATCTATTAAAAACCATAAGTATGAAGATCTATTCAAAGAATTTGGAAAAAGTCTTCGTTTTCATGAAAAAGGAATCTTCAACTTCACAGATATTGAGTTATCTAAGGAACAGAAGGAAGTCCTATCACTTGGTCCTAATTTTTGTATTCCCAAACGTAAAAATGAAATTGAAGACAAAGCGGCTTTTGAACGTTTAATGTATGAACTAGGTCTAACAAAGAACCGCAAAGACAATTCAAATACAGAGAAGTTTAAACTCGATCTTTTAACTATTTATAGAAGTTTTGATCGAAAACCTCTTAGATCTAGTTTACTTACTGATAAGCATTTTGTAGCACTAAAAGAACTTAAATCTAATGAAAACATTTTTCTTACAAAACCTGATAAAGGGAAGGGAATAGTTATAATGTATAAGGATGACTATTATAAAGCAGGTTTAGATTTTCTCTCTGATGAGAGTAAAATTGTTAATACCGGGAGAGATAGAACAACATATTATAAAGAAATAGAGTCCATGGAACGTTCCATGTATAAAATAGCAAAGGGATTGTTTGATAGGAATATAATTTCTGATAAAACCAGAAATTTTATAGCGATGAAACATACAAGGATGTCAAGATTATACCTACATCCAAAGACACATAAGATTGTAGATAATGTAATCCCAGAAGTTTTCCCGATTCGGCCGATCTTGGATATGTCGTCATGTCCGCAACATAATTTAGCAAAATGGCTTATCGGTATCTTAAAGCCTATACATAATTATTATACTAAATATGTTGTAAAAGATACGTTTTCTTTTGTTGATAGAATTAAGGATTTAAATATAGGTTCAAATGAAATGGTTTCATTAGATGTAAGTTCATTATTTCCTAGTATACCTATCGAGGAGACTCTTACTATCATAAAATCTTTCATAGATGAACATGATGGTTTTGAAATGCAAAGTAATGAGATTGCGTCTCTTATAAGAATCTGTTGTACTAATGTTCCATTGTCATTTCAAAACAAAGTTTTCATTCAAAAAGATGGGATAGCTATGGGCTCACCTCTTAGTCCTCTATTAGCTGATATCTTCTTAGGTTGGTTAGAGATGAATAAGATGTCTGAGACTATCAATACTTTCACTGATGTTTACATCAGATATGTCGACGACACTTTTATTTTGATGAAATCTAATGTATCAATAGATGATTTTTTCTTTAAGATGAACTCATTTCATCCGAACATTAAATTCACTATGGAAAGAGAATCTAATGGTATTTTGAGTTTTCTAGATGTAAAATTAACCAGAAAAGAAGATGGATCAATTTTAAGAAATATTTATAAGAAGAAGACTGATAACGGGAAGTATCTTCATTATGCTAGTTTCAGTCCTATATCTCATAAAATTGGCTTAGTAATTGGTCTAGGGAAGAGGATAAGAAGAATCGCGAGTCCTGAGGAATGGAAAAATGAAATAGAGAATTCGAAGTCATGTTTAATGGAAAATGGTTATCCTTCTAAATTTGTTGACAAATTCATCAATCAACCTATGGTTATAGATGAGGAAGTTGAAACAGAAGAGGTGGATAAAATCACTATTTTCATGAAGCTTAACTTCAAAGGAGATGGTTTCAGTAATGATATAAGAAGAAGACTTAATAATCTCATCGATCAACATTATAATAATATACAATTGAAAATTGTATTTAAAACACAGAGATTGTTCAGTTTGATTCATAAGGATTTACTCAAGCCTGAAGAGAAAACTCTATTAGTTTATAAATTCCAATGTGATTGTGGCGCTTCTTACATAGGAAGAACTATTAGGAAATTGTCTACAAGATCGAATGATCATTTACATAAGGATACCGCCGTTACTAGACATCTTAAACAAGAAAACCACGTTGCTTCAATTTCAAATTTTTCCGTTTTATATAAAAACCCTGGAGATGACAGCATAGATGTGTGGGTAAAGGAGAAATTCTTTATCAATCAACACAAACCTAATCTATGTGTTCAGAAAAACTATTCATATAATCTTCAACTACCTTGGCCGATGTGAGCTTTTTCACTTTTCTCTCCACTGTTGCTAATTATTGGAGAGTTTTGGTGTTTTTTCAGCTTGCATTTATTCTTATTTCTAAAACTTTTACTATTTCTTTCATATTTGTAAATTATTATTTTCATTCAATTATTTAACTCTTATCATTTTTAAAGTGATACCACTGATGATCCTTTAAGAAATACGTATTTGGTGTTAATATATCTTCTTTTTTCAATTTTAATATGATTTTCAATGGATTTTCGGACGTATTTGAAAATTTACGTGAATTATTTATACAGAAAAATTTGATGAATATTTTGAAGTAATAAAATGAATATAGGGATAGCAAAAAGCTTTAGAACAGTTTAAAATAATTTCAATCGAGATATTAAACATGTCTTTCGATTTTTTGTGTTTAATAGATTCAATAATATTTACAAAATCATCAAAGCTAATGAATTCATAGGAAAAATTAGGATGAAGAAAAATAAACAGGAAATAAAAAATAAGTTTAAGGTATTAGGATTAATATCAACGGTTGGGAATTTTTTATTCTTAAATCTGAAACAATTGTTCAATATTTGGAACCCAGGTTTAGGATTAGACTTTATACACTTGATGATTTTGGCTTCTTTATTTTTGATAAATTTTAGCAACCATTTTTGGTAATTCATGTCGATTTTGATTACTCTTATCCTTAATTGAGGAAGAGATATTCCGGAAGAATATTTATGGTGAAAATCCATGGTTTGGCAGATCTTATAATAATATTAAAAAAAACTCAATATTTAAATAAATTCTATAGGGATTATTCAGATCAAGAAATTGGCCATAGAAAATCACAGAAATTCGTCCTCATTATGGTAAATCTAACCCAACTCCCTCCCTAATTGTATTCTCAAACCAACCAATAAGAGGACACATATTTTATTAATTTATCACTAATTACTCGTCTTATCTTCAAATCCTCAAAATGAGTTCCTCCACCAGAAATAAAATTTAATAGTTTAACATTTTCATAGAGATAACGAATAGTAAATTTGGTGTCGAAAGAAATAGTTTTCAAAATCTATCCAAAAACTATGATCTCATTTTGCTATAACAATAGGTTAGAGCAGCGCTGTTCTTCGAAAACTAGCGAAATTCAATAATCAACTCAACATTTGGTAATGTTAATCTAGGAAGCTAATTTCAAAATTCAAATGGGCTTAGATTTGAACTTTGTATGTAACAATAGATAATTTGGTTTATGAACTATACCACCTGGGCCAAGCGAGTTTGAAAGATCCTTTAGAAGAAAAGCAGTGCTCTATAGTAATAGGTTTCTTTTATGAAAAAGATTGTTATTTCTAAATTCTAATCACTAATATATTTATGTTTTTCATTGTCCCTATCTTTACAGAAATAAAAATGTATATTGCTTCTTATTACATTTATTATCAAAGCCTGAGATAGAAATCACATGTCAATAGTAATTGTTTTCTTTTATTGTAATCTCTCTCAAGGTTTACGTTATTTCGATACATGTGGAAATTCCATATATTCATTTATTGAGTTATTTACATGGCAAACATTAAATGATAAATTCTCTATTGAAAAGAGAATTTTTACCCGGCAAAAAAACGATTGCATGTTTTTTCCTCTTTCCATGGCCTGTTTATTAAAATAGAGGCACGAAGAGTATGCCAACGAATTTCACTCTGATTGCAAATTTTGATAAGATTTCAAAATTCTAAAAAAACGTCAAAATTATACCAGAATTATTTTTCAAATTGCTTCTGCAAAATCTATAGAATTTTAATAAAATAAACTAAAGCTATATCATTTTAGCAATTACAGGTATCAACGATCTCTGGTTAGTCATGATATCCAACCCACTCAATCTGAAGGTATTTCAATAACCAAGACTAGCTGGGCCATTGGATTTATTGGGAATTCTCGAAAATTCTTGTGAGTTTTAGATTTCTTTGAATGAATACATTTTTGTCGACGAAAAATCCGTTTGTATATTCAGAAAACTCACATGATTAAGATCTGGAAATTTTGAAAAGTCTAGCATATCAATATTTTCAAAACAAACCCAAGAAAGTCGAGCAGTTTTTTTTATTGAGCGTCAATCAGTGCACTTTCTTGTTTATCTTAATTTTGATGACAAGTAAAAACATTTGAACCCATTCCAAGATCACTTTGAGTTCCAAAAAAATTTTAAAAACATTGAGAATTTGGCAAAACTTCTTTTTTTCCTTCCATTATTATAAAAACATTTAATCTGTCTGATACTCAATATTCCTTTTCCATGCATATAAGGAAAATATATTTTATTAAATCAGTTGATAGATTATAATCCAATGTGTTGTTTAATATCAGATACCTGCCAGATCCTTTACTTTTTTTCATCTATAGAAAAGGTTAAAGATATTCTTTATTTCCCCTCTATATTTTGGATTGCTTTACATCAACCCAGTGCACACTGCTTTAGTAACAATAATATAATACAACGATAATAATTAGTCTTATTTTTGAAAGTTACTATATCCATGATACAAGGCGAGATTATTTTAACCTTATGAAATGATCCATTGGTGTGTAAATAGAGATTGTAAATAACATCTCTTCATAACGTAAATTAATCATTACAAAATCTATTGGGATTTTTTCAAGAAAATAAACTTAATACCCGATAAATTTGAGAGCTTTCTCAAGATAGATTAGAAGAACAAAAATTTTCGTTGATATTTGGAATGTGTCAAACTTTTTCTAAAGTAAAAGTGCGCCTTATGAATCGGCTATTATGAAAATCTCCAGAAATTCTGAGACTCTGATGAAAAATGTGATTTTCGTGAAAATCCAATTCGACTTGAATGGAAAAAACTCAACATTTCATTACGGATAGCTCTCAACGTGCATCGAGTTAGCAAGAAAAAAATCAATTCCAAACATGTATAGTAGGAATACACGCGTTTCTTCTTTATTGAGACTCTTCAGTTTACAGTTGCCGAGAATCGAAGTGAGGCCGTGACCGTCAATTAGGTTTATATCTCCTGACCCTTAAAGACCCAGAGAAATTTTTTTCAAGGTACATCACTGAGATTGGAAATTTAGTATGGTTTCAAAATGACGAATATTCTATTTTTTCAAAAACCAAATTAAGAGTTATTGGCCCAAAAATTGATCATTTTCGAATTCTACGTGAATGCTTTCTTTCTATTTCCATTTCGATCTCTGTAAGTGGTTTTTTTAAGAGAACGTTCTATATTTTCTAGGAAATTGTTATATTTTTAAATTGTCATAACTTCTCAATAAAATATTGTAGCTTGATAAGTCATAGTTCATTTAACCCTATTGAGACGATAAGAAAACCAATCTAGAAAAAGACTCAAAATTGATATAGGACCATTCTAAATGAGATTCTAATGGAAATTCTATTCAATAAGGATTCATATGACCCCATCTAAGAAAGTCGATTTTCTATTAAATTTCCCATCTACTAATAAGTAGATGAAAACCAAATTTTACTAATCTTGGTTATTTTATCCAAATTTAGATATCTCTTTGAGACATTTTGGTATTTTTCGGATTTGTTTAGCGTGAACTATAGAATAGATTATGTGATACTGTTGAGACCTGCGTAATAACTGAGAATTTCCTACTTTAAATGATCGCCCTATATCGGGCGAACCTCACGAAAGGGTTAATAATGCTAGAATTATGGCTTGAGAAAGTTATCTGTCCCATATATGAGCTACTGTGACTTGAAGGGTTAAATAATCTCAGTCCCGACATTGACCAACCATTTTAATTGACTGCGTTAAATTGCTTCTATAGTAAAGTCTACTTTTATTTAAATTAAATATCAATCTTAATTTCTGATGATAAATATCAACATAATAATGGTAGCGTTAAAAGACATGAGCTTGACTAAAATTTGTTTCTAAGTGTTCCTTAAAGAGAATTTTAGTCTTGAGAAGTAACATCAATCTGTGCCTCATTAGTATAGAAATTAAATTTACTAAATTCCTCTGAAGTGGTCCTCTCATAGGCAGTTACCATTGTGTGTTAATGCTAGCAGTCTTCTCAGTTAAAATAAGAATGATTCATATCTCTACTCTATCATATCTGTACTTGTATAAAGTGCCAAAAAATCTCAATGAAATTCATGTTAGAAAAATAAACATAGTGTCCGTCTCTTGTTCCTATTCATCTGTTTCTCACTTTAAAGTATTTTCTTCTTTTGACTGTTGTACATTAGGCTAGGGTGCACATTTTTCAAATTTATTTTCTTACCGACTTCCCTAATAGGTCCATGTTTTCTAAACATCATTTTGAAGGTAAATTAAGATTAGAATAAAAAAACATTTCGATTATCCTGATAAAAATAGTTTGGACTCACACAGTATTTCGAATTCATGCCGTATTCTTCTCCTGGCGTGAGATTTGAAGAAAAATCTTGAAACCTTGGATCAATCGAATTTCTTCTCTAATCAACGATTTCCAAAATCTTATTTTCATAATTGTGCCTCATGTGTTGAGGTGTTTTATAATTCTGAAAAATAGTCCAAAAAGTGAGATGAAACTGATTGTCTGTGTTAATAATTTATAATTTTGAAGCTATGAATAATTTATCAGGGTTCAAAATTTCGAATTCATTTTTTTATTTGCTATTGACACTTTATTGGGTCAAATAAGGAATTCAGTTGGGTCAAATCCTGGAAATTTTCAGAACTGCTTCTGAGATAGAAATTCTAAAAACGAGGCTAGTTTCAAGAACAAGGTTCGTCCTGATTTTCCAAAATGAAATTTAAACAAAATAAGTTTGAGTCATAAAATTGTCAAAGTTAAAAGAAAATATGAAAACAAATTCTATCGTAGAAAAGACATCTCTCTATGATTTAGGATACGTAAAAAAGGTCTTGAAGTCGTTAAATTAATCCTTTGATCGAAAGAAACATTTTTTAATGATCTATTCTTCCTCAAAGTCGTTATTCTTAAAAAAATTTAAATGAAATGAAATGAAAATTTATTGAACAATTCATATGTTCTGCTTTACAATTATCATTTCCATATTAAAAATAATTGTTATGTTCAATTATAAGTAAGGGTTTAGAAAAATAAATAATGAAGATATATATAAAAACAGTAATAATCAAAATAGTTTAGAAAAATCTTTGCAAATCTGAATCCATTCTTTGAAATAATATATATATAGTTATCAGTAACGATTCTTCAAGTATTTTTTCAGTCACAATAGAAAAATAACTTAGGGAAATCAAGATACTTTATCTAATTTCTTCAGAGTTCTAGTTTCATTCATTATCATTGAAAGGAGGTAATGTCACCAGTGTTGCATTCAGATAACAATAGTCTTATTTTATCTTTTAGTCATTTTTTTCAACCAGTCGATCTCTATTTATAATTTCAATTTTTTATAATAGGACCTAGTCCTGCAGGGACATTTTCTAGCTAATTTCTAGCTTAGAAATCAGTATTTATTCTGTGATATCTTTGTTGAAAATTCAAAGAGTAATTATATGATCAGTAATCACTATAGATTTCACTTCCTGCTGTAATAAATATGATCCAACAAGTGAGCTTTAGACTTAAGAAGATTTCTTTTTTTAGCTAAATGGAGACATATTTTCTGATATGGGTTGACAGGCTTCAAGTGATCTAAATGATTCTAGAATGTGAATAAGTTATTAAAACGTCAGAATTTCATAAGAAATAGTTTAAATTGTGATTCTGGCCATCCTTGCAAGTTCTTTTTTTAACTGTTATGAATGTAAAGTACACCCAACACTTGACTGTTCAAAAAAGTATATCGCTAGTTATGAATAACTAATCAAATCTGTACCATGGTTTTTTCTCTTCATTAAAATAATCTAATGTCTAGGTTTATTTTTAATCAACATTTCCCTCTTTCGATAAATAATAATAATACAATAACAAGGTAATTATTCAACAATAAAATTACTAATAAATAAAGTATAAATGAATTCAAATGCTGCCTTATCAGCAAGAAAGTTTTCCCCTTAATTATTTCCATATTTCTCTCTAACATTTTACACTTGATAATTTGTTCCTCGAAAAATAAAAAGTCATCTTGAACATTTTATTTCGAAATAAATAATTTCTAAATTCAACGCGCCAATTCATAGACTCAAAAGAAAATCAACGTAAGGAGTCAAACACGAGCCCTGACCAATCAAATTTTATTATCGCAATCCATAGTTGTTCATTCAAGGCTCAGAAATTACTTTGTTTACCACCCATTCAGTAAGAAATCTATGAATTTCCTGGATTTCGCAAAGATCTCAGCTCAATAATTCGTCAAAAACGTCTTATAATCCTTCATAGAAATGTGACTTTTTTCGAAAAACAAACTAAAACGTTTTTGGATCAAGAAATGACCCAATTTTTGATCGATAACTCCAGAACTAAAAGTAATTGCGTTTGAATAATAACCAGTGTAACTCATGAAAAAAATTCCATAGGACTTAACCTAAGGATTAACATGGAGTTCTCGAAAGTTTTTTTACCCACGATGAATTTCGAATATCGTCTGATTCGGCTTCATTGCTAGTTTTTAGATCAGTAACACATTAACTTGAAATCAAGGTGTTACAGTGTATTCAAGGTTTCAGTGTATTTATTCTATGATAAAACTCAGAAGTACACTGATCAAATTAAAGAAGGTCCCCTCTATTTTTAGCATTTGAATCAAATAAATAGTTTTTGATAGCTGGACTAAAACTTTAGTAAAGATGTAGTAGATTTTATTTGTCAACCAATGAGAATGAAGTTGGGTATTGACCAATAGAATTAAAGTATGGATTATTCTAGAATGTTCTTGATCATTTTAACAATCACCAAGTATGAGTTTAGAATATATCTTGACTCTTGAAATAAGAATAAACTATCATATTGAATAATTTCCAGTCAATTAAAATTTGATTGATTTTTTTTCAAAAAAAACAGCTAACAATAATTAGTTTTATTTCTTTGATCTTACGCAAGCCTAGACAAGAAACAAATCTGATTTCAGTTTTCCTCTTTTTTAATGAACATACTCTAGAAAGTTTTATAGGCAATAGAGTTGATATTCATAACCAACAAAGTAAAATTGATTACAAATGCCGACAAGGGATTTTACAACTATACCAGTTAAAATGTAACGCCCTCTTCTTTTAAGCTACTCTTTAGTTGATAATGAGTAAGAGTAAGAGTCTTGCTTTCTGCTTATCACATTGAACCTTTTTTTATCTCATACATAAAAATCAGTTTCAGTTGAAATTTTGGCCATTCGATAGGTATTTAAATAAATAAATATTAATTGTCAAATTATATCTTTACTTTTGTCATCAACGAAATAGACTGTTTTGCCAGTAGATCAAGCCCCTTTTCACACCCAAGATATTTCTGAGGAAAAGAGAAATAAATATTCCGTAGCTTCTTTCACAATTTATGAACCACTTAAATTCATAATAATTAGGTTATTTTCAATGAAACATACCCAGTTTATCTAGAAATAAAAACTTATCGAATGGTCTAAATTCAACTGAAATATAAATTTTGAAGCTGAAACCTAACTCCATGTCTACTTCCAAGTAATGAAAAGTGAAGATTAGGTGAGAATTTCAATGAAAACTCGAGTCTGTTCTATTCGTTTTCTTTTCGTCTGGATAATGTTAATTAAAATGAGGCAAAAAATCAGTTTTTTGTTAAAATAGTAAAATCTTATCTTCATACATTTAACTATAGCTCTGAAATTTCCCAATTATTTTGATACTGATACAGTTCAATTCAAAGCATCTATTAACATCACTTGTCTATGCTGTTTCTCAGAGAACAAATCTGAGGACAAATTCGGATGATGGAAAATCCTACCCTTCAACTAGGGGGTAAATCCATTTTTCTAAAATTCAGAGTGAATAAACAGATATGAATACGTTTAAGATTTTTTCTGCGTCCACATTTCGCTTAAATGTTTTATTCTTTGATCCCCTAGAGGTCAATATAAATTATCAAAATTGTACATCAATAATTTTCTTTTGTTCATCTCTAGATCAAACTGTAATTGGAAAACATCAGAAATTAAAAAAAGATGATTATGTTTTTGGCCTATCAATGGAAGTTCCGACTCTTTTGCTGAATCTATATCTTAGTGGTGAGTATTCATTACATTATAAGTAATGTGTCCCTTTAAAATTATAAAATTTTAAACAGAGAGGAAGCTTACATAGGCCACATAGCTAGTTGAAGTTTATAAAGAAATTCTCTTTCATCCCCTGTCACATCCGCGTCCTTCTTCAAAGGATCTTCAACTTAATCTTGTTGAAAGTTTCCTTATTATCCGTACAACTAATCTGTACAACTAATTGGTCAATGTGGAAACTCGGTGTACACTTGGTACATAGTGATTAAACGTACAATGTGTACACAATTATATAAATAGAGCATTGTAATAGTATATATATGTTAACCGGGGTAGAGTCTGAAGAGACCCGGCGAAATATAACGTTTATCCCTCGAATATACGCTTGTTGTCCTCTAACCTTCATTATGAGTTTAGAATCTAACAAAAAGTTAAATATATAATCAGCGAATTCAACCTATTTTTTGGCTGCGACTGGGTATGCGCTAACAATTCATTTCTTAAAAATAATCTGAATTCCAAAGCTTACTTTTGAAGGGATTGACTTGATGTGTTAAATAGACTCAATACGCCAAAAAAATTCTTATATTTTCAAATTTCAAAAGAAGTTTTTCATAAATATTTTTGTGGACCTAATTAAAATAGATATTATCAATATTATTTTCTTATTCACGATGAATTTACCTTTCCAGTATGCACTGGATGTTTTGCCATGATTTCAAGACCATCTGTTTTTATTTTTTGTTTTAAAAGTTAATTAAAATCCTTGTTTTTCTCCGTGTACTTTAGTAAATTTATTAATTTGAATCTACAATACATGGAATACCCAGAATTCAAATTAAAATAATAAAAATATCGATTTTTCACCTTTTCTTGGCGTACAACCTATTGAGAAACCCTTGTCCTCCATTCAGACCAGGGAAAAATGAATTTCCTTTTCATTTGGTAAAGTTAAAATTTTTTAATTATTTTGAACCAAGTGTAATTTTTCTAGGAACTACAGTTTGGCATAGATTGATTATAATTCGCTTGCTACCTGAATATGCTGTCTTCTGTCTATCAAGAATCTAAATTTTAATCTTTGGTTTTTCTCAATTCGGTTAAAGTGTTGCTTTTGATTGGGATTTAAAATATTTTTAGATATCTGTAAGAATCATAAATTTCAACAGCACCTTTTTCTACAGATAAAATTTCTAAAGATATTGAATTATTATTCAGGTTTAAAGTAATTTTAATGATTATTTAAAATCATTGCTCAAAACTTTATGAGAATATTCTGTGGAAAGTAAGTAAAAAATTCTTGATTCTGTGAATTAAATTTTAAAGGCAAAATTGATGAAAATGATTTACAGTAAATAACTAGATCATCTCTTGATCAAGCATCCTTTCTTCTTGGTATTATTTTATTCTGTAAATTAACGTTGTGTATTTTCCTATTCCAACAACAAAACTGAAAATGAATTGAAATTTCTAGAAAACCAGCCGTTTTAAACAATCAAGTACATGATTTTATGTCTTGAGTCTTTAATCTCTTATCAGTTAGGTACTATTTTTTTGAGATATGTGCCTTTAAATGCAGAATTCAAAGTTTAGTCCTTCACTGGAATTTCATACTGATAGATTTAGAGAAATTGCTTTTACAAAAATTTCACGAAGTTTATCAACAAATAAATTTCATTTTCAAAAATAAATTAATTAACATGACTTAGTCATCATCAAGAATTTAGCACGATCCCCTCCCCATACATTGTTTTTAAACTGATCTGGAAAAGAATCTATTTCATTGGATTACATGCCATTTTTCCCAAGTCTTGTTCACTTTCTCCCAAGCCATTCCTATCCAGTTCAATCTAAAATCTAATGGGGTTGATTAATCATCCAATTTATTTATTTATTTACAAAATTTTATTACTAAATGAAATAGAATTTTATTATCATTTTAATAAAAGACTTTCAATGGTTATTTTTCACTGGGGAAATAAAGCCGAGATTGATACAAAATCAAAATTCTTCTATTCAAACTTTGCACAGACTTTACGAGTGATTAAACAGTTGATTAAAAACCAAGGAAATTGGGATATTGTTTTAATTTCGAATCTTTCTGTAAAAAAATCTTATACAAAATCTTCCCAAAAACAGTTGGACGATAAGGTATTTCGATAGAATTCACTAAAATGTCAAAAAATAGGAAACTGGCGTAAATTTGAAATTCCAAAATTTGCGATATTCTTGAATAATTTGTGCATAAGAATCTGGACTTCAAAAAAGTTTAATTTATTTCCAAAGTAATTCATTTCAAGACCCTGATGCCATAATACAAATAAGAGATATATTTTATAAAATTATTTTTCCCAAAATACCTAGGTATAGAAATAACTGTATTATCTAAGCCTTTTTTAAATTATTGATCCTCTTCAATAACAGTTGAAATTTTTAATTATACATTTTTTTTCTGACTAGTATTGACTCTGAGAGCATTTATATTTCCAGGGGTATAATCAAATTTATCGTCTTTTCAACTCAGTTAATAGGAGAATTAACCATGACAACGTTGTTGATTCTGTTTAATATCATTTAATTTCGGATTTATAGCACTACTTTTAGAAAACTTCGTTTATATTCTTGACATCTCATGCTTAATATCAGAATCTAATGATAATAATATATATATATATTACTATAATATTTCCTGAATCTTATGACTTCTTCGAAAGTGCAGATAATTTTTATGTCTGCAAAGACAATTATTGATAATTTAGACATGCTTTTTATTTTCAACGTTAAAAAGGAGCTAAAACAAGATTCGAAATTTCCAATTCTCTGATATCCCAAAATCCCATTTTCCCAAAATTCTTCAACATATCCCAAATTAATCGAAATTTCTACTAGAATATGCAGTGCAGATTAAAAATACCTTACAAACGTATTTCTATTTAAAATTGCATTCAAACGACTCAAAATTTAGATTTTAATCGATTGTAGTAGAAAAATTCATTGAAAATAGTAAAAAATTCAAAAATCGGTATTTTAAATTGTGATTTGGGGTATCTAAGCAAAATTCAAATTACATGATTTAATAGAAACTTTTTTACGTTGAAAAATTCTCTTTAAAATGAGCTTTGCCCGTCCGAATGTTAAAAAATTTGCCATACTCTCCAATATTCATGAGAAATGAATTTCCTTTTGAGTATGAAATAATAGATTAATATCCTGGGAGTATTAATAGACACCTCAAATTATCTTGATCTCTAGACCAGTTTTATGACACTAGCCGGATTTGATTTTTTTATGAAAATTGTGAATTTTAATGACACAATCTAAATTCCATTCACTCTTTGTGACAGACAATGAAATTTTCTGTGATTTTATCTTCATTATTATTTTGAATAAATAGAAAGTTGACTCAAATCAACTTGCCTGATTAGTAATAAGTTATTGCTAATTAGATTCAGAATACTAATGGAATTATTCAGATTTTGTATTAAAAAAGTCATCGACTCCAATTTGTTTAACCTCTTCTTTTGATCTGAATATTTCACCTTTCATGTTGTAAATACCAAATATTTTTTCCGTGAGATAAACAATAGTTTTTTGTTACGATTTGAAATTCTGTAATGAGCCGAATTGAAATTTCTGGTGAAATGCCAGGCTAGACAGAAGAAATCTTTTTTTTTAGTTTTGATTTCGAGATAACTTTTTTGTTTCTGGCAAGATTGAATAGATTTCTATCATAATTCTGTTCTTAAAACAAATTAATTAGTCCAGACTTTTTAAGATTCTTTTAAAATTCAAGTTACAAGTGAAATTGCATATTCGAATTCCACGGGTATTCATTGAATAATCAATTTTTTCAGATGAATGATATCCAAGATTTTCTATGAAAGGTAAAAAAATTATAGATTCCGTGATATGTGATAGAATTGACCCAGTACGATTTTAAGGGTTAAAAAACTACAGAAATTCTTTCATTTCAAGTGCACTGGACCTATGAAAGTGTAACAATAACTCATAATAATATGCTGGCAACTTATTACACTCATGTTAAAAATTATCGGTGTCTACTACTGCTCAAATGAATACAATATGTAACAAGTCTCTAGAGAGAGAGAGAGAAAGAGAAAGATGGGTAAAAACTAACCAGCAATACAGTAGTTGTAGTTTAAATATCTATTGATGATAATAACTGGACATAACATATTTATATGAGATATATTCCCAAATATGTATGAGATATTCTCCACAAGTCCATAACCTCACCATAGACACGTGTTAAAACTTTTTTTTTTTCAAAATGAATAAAACTCCAAAGATTTTATTTAAGTACAGAAAATAACAAAGGAATTTAATATAAATTTTTATTGTTTTATCCATATTCATAAAACTAAAAAATTCATTTTTTTACTAAATTAACAGATTTTTTATGACGCAAAGTATTGTTGAAAATCAATAATTTGTTTTGGCCAAGTAAATACTAGAAATACTGGCGACAAATTCTAAAGTCAGATTATTCTTTGCATTTTTCAATAAGTTTTTCCGGTTCAAAATGTATTATTAAAGTGATAAACTTTGAACTGAGACCTTTTACATTCAATAAAGTTAAACCTCTGACTGTGAGATAAAAGTTTGAATTGATTTAGCACCTGGCTTGTTGTCGTAGCACACTTTGCAATCAATTTCTATTCAGTGTGTATTAGAGACTAATTCTGCTGAAGGACCTTAAGAGGATGTGCCTACCGCAGAAACCCAGGATGTCTCGTCTTGCTTATGGATTTTATGATCTTTAAAAAAAACTATATTTTGAACATCTATGATTTCTCTGTAGATATTTATGTTATTTATATCAATTTACATAATATAATGTTGCAATTTCAAAAAAAAACTGAGCAGAAATGTTATATTCACGAGTCACCTTAAATAATCCGAAAAGTGATTTCCAAGGCAAAATAAGGTACATCCGGTACTTGACGATACCCCTTTTCTCTTTCCTCACTGTTCCCCTCACACACAAGTAGGTGTATTTCCTAAAGAAGACGCGTCTAACTCGAAAGAATCAACAATGAGGTCTTCACTTTTTATTGTTATTGTTCTCCTACAATATGCCATATTTTCCCTGTGCATTTATTTTTGTTTTTCGAAGGAAATTGAAAAGTCATAAAAAACCATTTACCATTAAGATACATCAACATGATTTCATACTCCTAGTAAGAAACATTATTAGTCATACTCTTAAAGTGACTTTATCAAAATCTCTACAACAAAAAGATATTAGGATGTCTTTCTTCTTATGGGTGATGCAATCATATTTCTTTCAAAGGTCCTGACAACTCTTATCATTGTACATTAGGGTAATACAAAATTTTATTTTCCCCGAACAATATTATATGCCTTAATCAAAAATTGATGTGTTAACTGAGAAAAACGCATTTTTGAAAATCAAAATGAAAATTTTCCATTTTCTGATATACAAAAATCTTATTTTCCCTAAAATAATCAAAATCTACCTAATTTCCTAGGACTTTCTCGTAGTAAAATTCATTGATAAAATCTTGGCGCATGTTCAAAAATTGTCGTTTTCAATCGAAATGTTGCACATCAGGACAAACTCAAAAAAGTATAGTTTTCGATTATCTTCAAAATGAGATTAAGGCTGGGAAAATTTGGCCGACTCTGTTATACATGTTTATATGCGTGTTTTTTCTAACAAAAATTTTATTTAAACGATAATATTGTTGAGCCTCATCAAGAATGTCATTATTGGTTTCTTAACTCATAATGGAAGGTTAGAGAAATCAGAATTTAAAAACAATTAAATAAACGTCAATTTTTAGTAATTTATTGTTACTACTCTAGAATAATACGTCAAAACTAGAATAAAGTATCATTTTCGAAATCAGCCAACATTAAAAGCCTATATTATAAACGGTGACTATAAATATTTTTTTATATCTATCGTTATCTGCATGAGATTTCAAGTAAATAAGATTATGTATTTCGTTGCTGGGAAATTAGGTCTCAATAAAATTTAGAGTCTGAGATCTGATCTGCTGTTTTACATTCTTTAAAAACTTTCATTGACTGAGTACGTAAAAGTTTTTTCTATTTTTAATGTCTTATTCGAAAGTATATCTTATACTTTAGTAAACTTTAATAAACTGAAATAACCACTGAGTCTGAGTTCAGTATTCATTTTTTTAGAATGAAATTTTCAAGTTCATTTTCAATTTTCCTGTAGAATTATGAAATCTAAGCATTATTTTGTATTTAGGTGTAAATTCAAAGAATCTTTATTACGTAATCACTTTGATTCAAAACGAGGTTATCTCTAAAATTTTTCATTCATATCTGATTGAGTTTGGCGCTGTTCTCGCAGAGGATTTATAAATTTTCTCTCACATGGAGCTTTAAATTCATAATATATTTAGTATCTGAGATAATATGCTACTTTGAAGTCGGGGATCATTGCCAGTTGATCATTCACAAGATCAAGAAACCTTTTGACACGTGACAACAACCAAACAGATCATAAATAAATCAATTGTGCACTCGAAAGAGTAATTATAATAACTGTGGATTTTTTTTAGATTTTTACTATTTTCAATTTCGTATTTTTTCAATTCTCTTTCAAAAATATGAATAGTCTAGTTAGTTTTTTTATTTTTTCCTATTTGATTCTTTCTTCATCTCTTCATTTACCACAATGTCTCCCTATCGTAAACATGACAAAAAGGTAAGAGAGAAAATTCTTCAATTACATGATG
>SSNU01000075.1:818685-835729 GCA_012064415.1 Gyrodactylus bullatarudis | reverse complement strand
TGAATAGTTATAATTAATTAATGATAATAATTTTTGATAAAATAAATATTTTCTGTAATTATTATTTCTATTTAACTTTTCACATAAACTGAACGAAATGGACTATTCATATTTATGAAAGAGAATTGAAAAAATACGAAATTGAAAATTGTAAAAATCTAAAAAAAATCCACAGTTATTATAATTACTCTTTCGAGTGCACAATTGAAAAAAAAACACAATAAATCTACAGTGTGAAGTATTCGTGTTAATTCAATTTTGTTTTTTTTTTCAGCCTTAATTACATACTAATTAGACAATTGAGTTTTACAAATACAAAATGAAAAAATACAAAATTGACTTCTTCATTCTACGAACTAGACCTGACAAAGGTATAGAAATAACTTTAAGAGGTAATCTCATGTGCCTCTTTATTAAACACTAACGCATTTATTTTCAATGATTTTAAAAATTGAAGGCATCAACTGTCTCACTTCTCGAAATAATTCTCAGATACTTGCAAAAGTTATTTAAAATCATCTGTTTACATTGTAGAGATAAGCCTACTGTCTGACCTATAACGATTTCTTAATGTTGATCCAGATCTCTCATGCACTTAGCAAGAGAATGAACCAACTTTTGATATAGCTTCCTGGGTGTTTTTTCGGGGAGAAAATTATTGCAACCAACCATCCTATCATTATAAACATGATATTATCCTCTAGCTTAGTTATTTACTTTTTCAGAACAATAATAATAGGCTCCCTCTAATTGTTTACACATATTTTTACATGTTTATAAATCCATTTTATATTCACGAATTAGGGTGGGGTGGTTTCCTATCTTGCGTAAATGTTATTTAATTCATTAAAACAAGGTCAAATAATGATCAACGTAGTAGCTAAGATTTGAAAAACTCAAAGTATCTGAATGAAACTGTTCTAATTTGCAATGGTAAATTTTATTATTTTGCTCTCTACTTAAAAGTAATTTTATGAACCTATTAATAAAATAAATTTTTTAATTGAATGAAAAATTATATTTACATAAATTTTATTTTAGTTAATTTTTCAACAAAAACACGAAATACAGTAAAACAAACATTATCTCTTTTTAATCAATAAAGAAAAGATTATTTTAGAAATAGGATGGTTTTGAAATGGCTAGAAATCATTTGAATGCGTCTCAAATTCTTTGAGGCCCGTTTTGTGGGAGAATTTTATCACAATAATCATAGGCGGGGCTTTGTTTTCGTGATTCGAATGGCCGTATTTTGAAAACTCTTGCGTATCCCTTCATGATCTTTTCACTTCCTGGTTTTGTGCCAATAGGGAAACCGTGCTTTGTGAAGTATATCGATAGAATACTGAAAACTATCAGAGTTATAACCAGGCATAGAGCAATCACTAAAGCCAATGCTGTTCCTAGATAGAATTGAAGATTAAATTTATATTTTCACATATATACTTATTAGTAGATACATATTTCGGAAATATTATAAACATAATTATTCAAATAATTTTACCTGTGATGTTGACTTCTGGTAAGCCTAGGAAAGTATTAATAACTAAGATATTCTTTAGATTATTTTTTCATCTGTAAACATACCAGCGATCTTCAAGTATTCAACATTGCTAACACCAAATTTGTTAATATTCTGTAGGCCAATCAGATAACTGTGATGCTTTTTCAGTTGATACAAACGTATATGATTCATGTTCTCGTCAAATGAGACTGGATGCGAGTCAAGATAAATTACTCGGCTGACATCTTGAGGAGTTGGTTTCAGTTCTAGGAAAAGGGTCGTTTCGTTCTCCCAAGCGTAACTTTCCACTTCAATCTGACCAGGTGGCTCACCCAAGTCTTCAATGTTCTCTTTAGAAAAATTTTGGATAGTTTTTTGAATTTTAACAGAAATCTTCAAGGTTTCGATTTTACGACTTACCGGAAATATCAACTGAATCCAGTCCAAATCTTGTTGAATTCATATAAGCCTTAGAGAGGATATCTAATATCTCCACATTGGTGGAAACTGGAACAGCCGCTATTTGATGCATTACAAAGCGGACAGGGCTCTCCTCAAATCTCACCAGAGAACACGTAATGAAAGAGATTCCGTTCAACATTTTGAATAATACCTATGACAAAATTTATTCGAGAGATATCAACTCACAGTCCTGCATAGATTTTGTTCGATATCTTGAAATCTTTTAGAGGCAAAATCATTCAAGTCTGATGACCATTTCAATGGTTCGTTGTTCTCTTTTAGACTCCCAGTTATCAACAGGGATTTTGAATCTGTTATTTGAGTTCAGAGTATCGTTAATGCTTATTAAACACTGTTAACTTACACGATTTATTTGAGTCTGTTTTTTCACTGATAACGGATGAAGTTTGCTCTGAAATTGAAAATGTAGTTTTATGTTGCATTCTTCAAAAACAGATTTGCCTGACTTACCTGAGTCAGCAAGAGTTTCGAGACATTGGGAAATCGAATTTAGATTCTCTCCCAAACAGGAAATATCTGATGAGCTCAGCATTGTGTCAGCCATATAAGAACAGAATCGATTACACGGATATCCAACCCCGTTCTTCTGACAGCAAGAATAGGAATCTGACTCTGAGTAATGACAATTTAAAGCATCAACAAGATAGTTCAAGCATAGACCGTTGGTTATCCATTCTGAGTGAAAGTTGGCCGGGAAGGTTTCTAGACATAGATGTTGTTGACACACCAATGGAATGTTCCTTGTTTCACAGCATGACTTGACATCTGAAAATTAATTACCGATTGGAATTTTTCAAATTTGATTCAGTGATAAATGTATAGATTTGCAAATTCAGTGATAATTACAAGGTCTTACAAATTTTGGAAACTGATTCAAAAGTGAACTTATGGATTTAAGAAAAAGTGTTAATGAAGTGTTTTCTAGAATTCATCTAGAATAGCTTTGGAATAAACTAAAAGGCCATTTTAATATTCAGGCTAAAAATTTACATGTTATTAGTTTTATCTTGAGTTATTCTATGTTATAATTGTGTTCTCATATTATTTAAAAAAAAAGAAAAAAACTTTTCTACGATATGCATCAAATGTAAAAATTTCATCAGGGCTACCAAAAATTTTTTTTTCAACCAGGATTGCTTAAAATTGCTAGTTAATGCGAACTCTAATAAGTAAAATTAACAAATTTCATAATGACTCAGTACACCCCTGCTTAGGTCCAGATATCGAACATGTCTTCAATTATTGATGTCCTAGAGTGTACGGTATCATTCGAAATGTTATTTTAATTAAATCGATTCTTATTTTTTGTACTGAATTTCTGATATAATACTAGAAAGTAACATTCATATATTCAGTTAAATGTACGATAAGCTCTTGTTTATTATTTAATGCAAGCATGTAGGGAATTAACACCTAATTTCCTGACATTCTGTAACAATTTAAATTAAAGAATTCTTACATGATCTAAAAGGTGCAGTTCAATTTTTATCATCCGGAATTCAAAAGATGTCTAAATAAGGCTTAAAATTAATTGTATAGGTCCTGAATCTGCGTACAAAGAAACAAGTTTTTTTCCCTTTATCTACACATTGTATTTTTATGTTGGAATTATAATTAATTTAGATGTTTATTGTCTATAACGTTGTTCGCTTGCTGCCTGACTATATTGTCTTCTGGCTTGTATTGGTCTGTTTGTAGAAAGAGGAGAAAAGGGTGTAGTATTTCTTAAAGAGCAAGGAATATAAAAATTATAGTGATTGTTACAATAATCAGAATTATTAGAGTAATAACTCTGATTATATAATTCATCACTTGAAGGAAAATTAAAATAAAGATTAGAATAAAAAACATTTAGATTGTGAGTCCTTACTGTTTTTATCAGGGTAATCTCAATGTTTTTTATTCTAATCTTTATTTTAATTTTCCTTCAAGTGATGAATTATATAATCAGAGTTATTACTCTAATAATTCTGATTATTGTAACAATCACTATAATTTTTATAATCCTTGCTCTTTAAGAAATACTACACCCTTTTCTCCTCTTTCTACAAACAGACCAATACAAGCCAGAAGACAATATAGTCAGGCAGCAAGCGAACAACGTTATAGACAATCTATGCCGAACAGCTCCCTGAAGAACTACTTGGTTCAAAATTCAGATGTTTATTTCCAAATCGAATTTAACTTACCTAATAATGATTCAACTTTTGTATACGTCTTATTCTTTTCTGAAATTTTGAATAGATATAAATATCTCATGGATTAATTACACAGGTTCGAAAACATACCAATAGGTTCTAGAATGATATTATTCCTCATTGGCATTGAATCACCGCCAATAACACTGGCACCATAAATGGAGTCCCCAGATACCTGAACCGTCAACAAGGTCTCGCTTGATGTCTCAATAACAAACCATGGCTTGATAACACTTGTCAGGGTTAACTAAATTTAAAGATTTTGTTTAGGAAACAAAATAAACTTTATGTAGATAAATTTACCAATTGATTATTTATTGAAACGGTGTAGGATTCGGTGTAATTAGATCGAGGGAAATCCCAAAAAATCAAATGGTTAGTACCTTTATCGATCCCTATTGTCTGTATTGATATATTCGGTTCATCTTAAAAAGGAATTTCATAGTTTAATTTATTTTACTATTAGAGGTTCAATATCAAATTCACCTAATTTTATATAATACTTTATTATAAATAGACAAGTATTAGGGAATAATTGAGATTACAGAATAAGTCAGTGCTTCAAATATGCAAAACTCTCAAGAATGTCTGCCAATTTTTGCCAGTTGTGCTGCTTTCTCCTGAAAGTCTATGTCTACTGACTCAGTAGTACTGAGGTATCTTTATCTATGAAATTTTCAAGACAGATCTTGTGGCATCATATCCTCACGAATGCTCAGATTATTTGCACCGAAAGGAGTTCATTCTTGTCTACAAACTAACTGCTTATATATTTATCGGACTATATATAGTTTTTAGGACATTGTATTTTGCAACTAGTTACAGTGGTAAGACTCACCAATGAAAATCGATTTGCAAGAGAAGATTATTTGAGAATATTTGGCGCAGTCCTTGTATCGTGATGGTTGGGAAAAGTATCTGTCAGGTGTTGATGTACACAAGTCTAGACATTTATCTATCGGCATACCAAAAGATTGACAACATGAAACTGAAGATCCAACATTATTCGTATTAGTACAAGGAAGGAAGGCTTCAGGGCCAACATCTGTACATCCGGGAGTTGTAATTATTTGAGGATTCTGGCTTGAACTGCAGAGATCTTTTGCACAGTCTTCAGAAATATTCCCTTTCAAACTGCAACATTCTTTAGTTTGGGAAAAGAATTAATTAAATTTTTTCCTTATCCGTAAAATGGACAGTAAAGCAGTTAAAAATGGTCTGAAATCAAGAAGTAGAATCAAAAAAATTTTCCCCTTCGACTTTTAAAAAAGAATTCAGATTCGGAATCATGGTTGTGTGATTAGAAATCAATTTGGGACCTGAAGGGTTAATCTTAAACTCAGAATTTCTCAACAGAAATCGTTTTTATTCTTATTGGTTTAGTTAGAATACAAAACTCTCAAAAAATACAAATATTTGTCCAATTAATGGAACATACAAAAAAAGTAAATACTGGTAAACATTTCTGAGCAGATTTTTGTTTATCTTTCGATTCACCATTCTGAGTTCAATCTAGCCTCATATTTTGCCAAGACAGGTTCTAAAATAGAAATTAAACTAGAATATTTTTGTTATTGGTTTCTGCAACGATATTTCCCCTCTGCCAGATCAAAATTATAACATATTGTTGCCTGACTTATATTAATGCTATCAATTATATTTCTATATTACTATATCAAATTACCTCTTGAGATTGAATAAGATTTACCACATCAGGAACAAGGCATCAAATCCTTTCTTCTAGCTAGTAAATTTGGAAGTTCCTCTACACTGAAGACCTGTTCTATGAGTTATTTCTAATGAAATTCTTTTAAAAAAGGTTTTCCGCTAACTGCTCTGAGTTTATCAAAAATCAAATATAGTTTTCAGTCAGATCCATAGAGGAGAACTCATTGATGAATTTGAACTCAATAGTTTGATTGATAAATTGGAACAGACCTTAATAGATTCGGATATATCATAATAGGAAATTAATAACAATCAAAAATCTGCTTTAATACCATTGCTGATGGTTAAATTCGAGCAAAAAAGAGTTTGCGTTATACCTGAACTAGAGCATTTGATTGGTCAGAGAAAAAAAATTCCTTTTAATAAATACAAAATACAAAGACCCTGAAGATGACAGAATAGAGGCATGGAAGAAACTTAACCCAGTCCATGAACAAGATTTGGATAGATTGTAATTAGTTCATTAGTAACAACTCGAGGCCTCAGAAATAACTTTATAATTCTGGACCCTGAGGTGCATTTTTATGACTTTTAGAATTTTAGCCCTAGTAACAAAAATAAAATCAATGCTGGAATTCGATGCAAAAACAAAATTTAATTGTCATATCAACTAGCTCTACATATTTTGAATCAATAGTAAGATTAATTAAGGCAATACATAAATTCCCATAATTAAAGTACCCGAGTTTACTAGAGTTGTCTCTTGAATTTACAAGATTTATCTTTTACTTCCTTTTTACTAAGCTATAAAAAGGCTTTCGTCCACAATGTGAAAGAACTGATAATAAAAACATGAATCTGACTCATCCCGTCAACCAAAAAAACAAAAACACATGAAACTTTTGTTTCTATAGTAAATGTCTTCTGCTTGCGGCTCAGATTAGACTTATTCAAGGTCTAAACCTGTACTTGAAGAATAAATGAATACCTAAAGCTAATGTATGAAGATGGGAATTTATGATTCTTAAAAAATTCTCATTAACGATATATTAGCTCAAAATACTAATGTTGAATCACAGTAAATGGTAGGACAGAAGAGAGAGGAGGTTTCTCACTGTGACATTGATTGTTATTTTAACCTCTGACTTAAAATATCATAGGGGGGTCGAGCATTCTGTCTATTCATTTTGGTTAGGGTAGAATTTTAGGATGTTAATTTTCAATATCGATTTTTTTGCTTTCTCGAATGGTGTAAATTTTTTTACGTCAAAAGTTGAAATAGCATTGAATGATGACCAAAACCAAGTTAAAGTATTCTAATTTTAAGAAGGTTGACTGTAATCGGTTTTCTTGTCTAATTGTGATCACAACTTTTGATCCCTGTCACATTTTGAAACTAGCAAAATTTTCCAAAGAAATGAGAATTCGGTACTGCTTCAGGATTTCAAATTTACCATAATTTTCTTAGGAATTTATTTTTCAATTTTTTTTCTCCATATCGTGAAAGTGAGCCTCAAGATCTTGATCAAACTCGATTTTTAGATGAAATGAGTATTTTGTAAAAATCATAAATTCCCATCTTCATACATTAATCAGAGTGTAATTTAAAAATGATCGAATCTACAGGTCAATTGTCTTGATCCATAATGAACTCTAGAATCTTCAATAAAAAATTGGTGACCCTTTAGATTACAATCATTTCATAATACTGAAGAAGGTTTTTTATATTCCAATTAAACCTCCTTTTGCTAATTGTACTTATTGATTAATAAATTTATTTTTATTACCAAAGGGATAACCTGCTATCTCATTTGTGTAATCTCAGAAATTGTTTTTATCTCATGTACAAAACATAAAGATTTCTAGTTAATTAAGAACCCCTCTTCACATTGTGAGGTCACATTAAATATATACATGATTAGCTTCAGAAGGGAATAAAATACCTAAAAGTTCACTGTAGGTATAGTGGAATTTCCTGATGTCCTTTATCAGCCATAGTTTTTTATCAGTGCAATCATATTTATATTATGTAAGATTAAGATTTTCTATCAACACTGCATCATGAGATCAGCGTTAATTTTTTGGAAACTCATTGTTATTTTGAATAAAGGTTTTGTTCAAAACAAATCCTATGCTTAATAATATTGTTGAAGAATTTGATCGGAAATTATTATGAGAATTATAATGCGATTTATAGACAACATTTAGTTATATAATAGAATAAATTTTATGTATGCTTTAATAAAAAGCGTTTTTTTATTTCGATGTTGTATTAAACTTTGATGTTGAATCGGAGCTCTAAAACTAAAAGAGTAAAATACATGTTATGCGGTATCATTAGACTAAACTTTGAAAAATTGGCCAGATATAGCTAATCAAAAAAAAGTAAAATTTACATGCGATTACATCTTTGAGTTGATACTTTTTTCTATATTCTAACAATCTGATGCAGTATATCTGATTTCTTTGATTAACCTTTGATCACTATCTCTGATTGGATTAATTATTCTTTAAAGTAATTGTCATTGTTTCAACCATGGTTCAAGAGATTTTCGTTAAGCCTAGTTGCTAATTATCGATTTTCTCTATTGGACAGATTAGGATCTACAAATTGGCCGAAATATATATATGCTGTAAAATAAGTATTCATTCATGTTTGTAAAGTTAATTATTTTTCGGTCAGGTCAAAAATACAATATAAAAAATTTTTTTAGGTGAAAATTGTATAGGCAGAAGGTTTCTTTTGATAAAAGTAATTACCTGTAGTTGCTTTTCGGCATTATTTTTGAACAGAGTGTAACCTTAAAAAGTTTTTATCCCCTTAGATATTCAACTTTTGATTTTGTTTTTCTATTCTAGTGAGAAACGAATTTGTAAATTTGAATTTCTGACTCATTTGAATCTCATTACTCACTGAACTCATTGTTTGATTTGATCAGGTCCTTGATAGAATCTCTATATAACGGTATCGACCCAATCTGAATGAACTCATCGATGATTTGTCCCTCAAGTAGACTGGACTGGCAATGAATTAGTCCACGATAAGAGTTATCATAACTCGGAATATTCATTATAACATGAGTAGCTAGCAATAATTTCAATGTAAATTCCAATAGATCAATTCGAATAGAATCAGCCACTCACCATTCATACTGAACTCGGCATCGGTAAGATAAATCAAAGCATGCTCCCCAACCCATTCAGCAAGAATGACTCCTTTTGTTTTGTGCTCAATTGAAATCTAAAACATGTAGGAATAAGATTTACATAGGTCTAATGATTTTCTTCCTTGTATGTCAGAAATTAAAGAATACATATTAGGGCGAGTCAAATATTTTTTTTCCGAACAATGTTAGAATCTGTTAGATCAAACTTAGAAAATGCCGTTTATGGAATTTAAACTCGAAATTTTTAATTCTCTGACACCCCAAAATCCCATTTTCCCAAACTTCTTCAACATATCCCAAATTAATCGGAATTTTCTACTAGAATATGCCTTACAAGCCAAATTTTAGATTTTAATTGATTGTATTAGAAAAATTCATTGAAAATAGTTGGCGCTAATTCAAAAATCGGTATTTTCAATTGCGATCTAAGCAAAATTTAAAATACATGGTTTAATAGGAACTTTTTTACGTTGAAAAATTCCCTTTAAAATGAGTTTTGCCCGTCCGAATGTTAAAAAATTTGCCTCCCTCTAATATGAACAATTGTATTTTTCTTTAGAATATTTTTAGATATATTTCGATTTGGCGTGATTTTTCATTCTTTAATGAACTTTGAGCTGAAAGTTTTTGTTATTTTTCAGGATCACCATTAGTCAATTTAAAGAAATCTTCGGTCATTCTAATTGATCAACTTTCCTGTCAAGTTGTCATCTTTAATGAAAACCCTATCAGCATTTTCAACAAAAATTTCTTCACAGACCATGAGCTTATTACCTATACTGATTTGTGAAAATATCAAATATTTAGATCATTAACAAGTTTCTTTTAATGGATGCGTTTGAATTATGTGCGAATAAAAATGCACATTTCATTATAATTATCTCAGTATTTTCACATTGTATTTCATAGTCCTTATAAAAGGAAAACCTAGACATTTTAAAATGGTTCACACACCATGAAAAAATAAACCCATAAAATAATAAAATATCCCAGACGAGTTTGTCTTTCTCATTGTTAAGGAAATTATTTTTAATCTTTCCAATCGGTTGTATTAATGTCCTTTTCATCAAATTTAACGCCATTAGATGATATACCAAATGCCTATGCTAGGAAAAAGTTGAAACCTGAAGTTTTGCTCTGGAATCGAAAAATATCTTCTGCGTCAAAGTTGTTCAATGAATTTTTGTGCCATAGCCTGTAAGACTCTACGAAAGGTGAGACAAGTTTTTACTCAAAAGTAGTTAAATTTCGAATATTTTGTTTAATTTCAATGCCAAATATAAAAGTGTTTGATTAAATTGAATCTTTCAGCTCATATTGCCTAAATTTTTGTGATTGGATATTTTTAGGAAATATTTATTCATCTTGTGACTCTTTGAGCCTTCCTGATTATCCGGAAAAAAATATCGTGGAATATTTTGAGAAAATTAATTTTCATCGCTATAGGAACCCCTTCAATTATGGCGAATTTCAAATCTCAAGATAACGACAAATCTCCATATTTTTAAATTCTGAAAATTTTTATTAATTTGAGAGTTATGAAAACTTGATTTTTAGGAACACAATCAGGCAAGGTAAAAAGGATAAAAAGTAGATTTTCACAAGATGATTGGGCGATACTCACAATCTGGTTCAGCATATTTTACATCCTAGTCTGATCGTGATCCTAAGAATCAATTTTGGATCCCTCATTCACTTTGAAATTTAAAAAAAGAACTAATTTGGCGCTTGCTAGACATTTGAAATTTTCCATAATTTTCATAAAAATAGATTTTCTTCAAATAGTGAACCCAGATTTCAAAAATAAAATGATAGTTTCCTAAAAATCACAAATTCAGAATAAAATATTTGAGGATCTCCCCCACCTCTAGAGAGTTAACTATTTTTTCAAAATTCAAATATTGTAAATGTTATTCGAATTCTATTCTTTTGTACGATGTATTTTATCAAGTATAATACAGTAACATCAGTTTTTCAAGTGTAAAGTTTTTTAAGGAATGACTCATAAAGTGAAAGTAAAACAACCAACTTACTTGCCTAAAATCCTCGAGTGGCTTCCTGCAGGCCAGAGACAATTGTTGTCCATCGACAGGTTGTAATACTTTTCCATCATCTTGATTCCCTTGCAAGAGTGTAGCAGACACTGGTGAGAAAAAAATGAAACATTCGATAATCGATAATTTCTTACATATCCAAACCAAAAGGGTTTGTAGCTGTACAAATGAATGTGTTTTCGTTTTCATCGGTTTCCGTTCTTATTTCACCTAAAGGTTACTCATGAGAAGAAGTTTTTCAAATGAAAGAAAAACGGCTTTTAATCTAATAATACACACTGAGATTCTTTCCTCTTGCCTGATTGGACAATTTCAAGTATGACAAGTACGTAGAGAATTCAGCCAATGGGAGTTAAGTAGCACGTTAAAACATTATGATCACTTATACATTGGCTACTATAGTCTGAGAGTAGAATGAAATATAAAAACTTTTATGAGTCATTGTTAACTTTACAGATGAACACTTGTAAAAATGATATGAATCAGATGAGAATGGGAGGTTTCTAGCATAAACAAAATCTGCTTCTACTCTCTTATAGTTTTGAGTTAACGCTTTTGATGGTGTTTCTATTTTAAAAAATTGATTGATATTTTACCATTTTCTGGTGTTAAACAAGCTTCTCTTCCACAAAGGAGTCGAGAATTCCAAACCCTAAGGCTCCACTCATGATTAAAATAAAAGACAAGCCTTTCCTTTTAATTAGTTTTTAAGAAGTAGAAAAAACTCAAAAATCAGCTACCGACCGATAACAAGGCTGAAAATAATGAATAAAATTTTGATAAATATCCATATTATTCTAATCTAAAATATTTGAAATTCTTTTCTATAGATTTCTTATCACCCTAATGATCTTTCAGGATATATATTAGAGAACCATCTTCCTTCTCAAAATGTTCGCTTTCATCATTAATTTAGAATTATTTCATTTTAGGTGCTTAAATAATTTATCCCACAGGCTCGTCTTATTTGGTAATGGATTAGCCCATGTCGCTAAATGCTCTGTGAGTTTCCTTCGTACTTGTCATGATCGGATCCATTTGTAAGCTGTAACATTCAGCGACCAAATAAGACAAACCTGTGGGATATATTACTTAAGCACATAGAACGAAATAATTCTAATAAATCTTTGTAAGTAGAGGTGCTGTACTATGCATTAAATAATTTAGCTTTGCATAAATTTCAACATTTCAAAGAAATAGATTCTAAAATGAGGAGTTTAACTTCTTCATTTTTATTTCATTTGTATTTGTTTTTAGAAAAAAAAACCTAACAGAAAACAAGTAACACTTGTCTAAAACTAATTTCCAATTATATCCGCTGCAATTTGATTTCTTGAAAGTCATCTGGAACAACCTTGTGAAGGGATTATAGAGTGAGTTTATAGAGCAATGTCTATGCTTTTCATTCATTGAGTATGATAATTTCTCATGTTCACGAAATTGCTGAAAATTTTGAGTTAGTTTGGGTACTTACTCTTTCTATAAAAAAGAAAAAAATATTTTGTTTTCTTTTTCTTCCAACCCATTGCATAATTCTGGAAAAAGTTTTGCATGAAACTGAATATTTGGACATGGTTAATTTACATTGAAAGAGGCTATCATCAAGACAACTCCTGAACAGACATCTCCTCCGGTTAAGAACAGTCCTGAATGTTTATTCTGAATAGTTCTGCTTTTTAGTTTTTTTTTCTTCCTCTCTGTTGATATATATATCTGCAATTATAAATACTACATTGATTTTAGAGACATTTCTAAACAAACAGAACCTGCTCTTATATAACTAAGTGCATTCAAACATGTATGCACGCCCTGTATAAGATTCAACAATTCTTTGATTACAATGTAGAATTTAAAGTGTTTTTAGACATTCTACCTGCTAGTAGAGTATGGTTCATTGCCTAGTAACGTCCATTGAAATCTAACGAGACTTTCTTAACACTTGCTTGTCCGATTTCTTACATTTAAAGTTAGACTTTCGAGCAAAGATTTTGGATCTCTAACTTGTCAGATTATATTTTTTGTGATGAATATATTTTTAAAACATTTTTTATACCCTGTTTTTGATTCATAATCTGAGACCTGATCTTGATCGGAAAAAATTATTTTTTGTTCCCGATTTGATCTTTATCTCTTTCTGAGATATCATTTATTTGGCTCGCAATAAAAAAATAGCCAAGAAAATCATATTTTTAACGTCAACATCAAATCTAAGGCGAAGACTATTTCTAGAACAACAGTCTTCACATATGCGGAAACCAAGAAACTATCAATTTTTCAACGAAATTTAAGGAAAAATATTGAAATGATAAATCAAATTTTAAGATTTACAGTCTTACATCGATATGATATTTTCCACTTTTGTAGAGAATTTTTCACGGATTTCAGATGTGTGCTTCTTAAAATATTCTACAATAGAATTTTCGAGTTATTCGTTAAAAACTGACACCCGATTTGCAGTCCTTTGCCTTTCAATAGAGAAGAACATGAATGAGTTAGAAAGACAGAAATGACATCATCTTGTTCAGGAAAAAATTCTTAACAAAAGAGTAGAAGGAAACTTTCCCTTTCTTCTTCTAGTTTCTGAGCTATTTAAAATCACAGTTAAAAATTTACCCATTTATTTCGAAAGTCCTCAACTTCAACTCAATATTATGTCTATTTAATCAACACGTAGGAAAGAAATCTACCTCAATTAGGATACAGTATTCCTTGAAGTATCAAAAGTGTGAAAAATTTTTCGAAAATTATGCTTCTTAAAAAATTTTTCATTGACAAATCTCTATTTTTTAACACCTAAAACTATCTAATCTTAATCGTATTGAAGACTGATTTGCAATTGAAGTGAATCGGTATGAAGACGCGAGGCCATTATGTTTACAAAAAACTCGATGATCACTGATGGTCAGATAATGAAAATCAATTATCCCCTTCGAACCCGATAAAATGCAGCGATCGCCTAAAACTATTGATTTAGAGGTCGTATACGACCTCTGGGATCGAAGGGGTTAAAGAAATCTCCAAAGAAATTAACTGCGAAAAAGAATTTTCATTTTTTAAATCTATTCTAGGGTATTACAAAATTTTATTTTCCCGAACAATGTTCTATGCCTTGATTGAAAATAGATCTTTAAATCATGAAAAACACATTTTTGAAAATCAAAATGAAACTTTTTCATGTACAAAAATCTCATTTTCTCTAAAGTCACCAAAGTTTACCTAATTTCCTAGGAATTTCTTTCAACATGTGGAATCAGACTCAATGTTCACTATAAGCCCTATTCTATTCAAAATGTTGCAAAAACAATTTAAAAATCTTAATTTTGTTCTTTCTTGTAGTAAAATTCATTGATAAAATCTTGACGCATGTTCAAAAATTTTCTTTTTCAATCGAGATTTTGTATATCAGAACAAACTCGAAAACACACGGTTTTTTGGAAAAAAGCTTAGTTTTCAATTATCTTCAAAATGAGATTAAGGCTGGGAAAAGTTGAAAATTTTGGCTCTAAATTTTCAACATTTTAGGAGATTTTGGTACCAACGTTTGAGTTCAGCATTAGACAATTGATAGACAACAGTAACATTCTGTAATAAAGAACCAACACTAAAATTGATTTCCATCATTAATTACAGGTTACTGTTATGTAAAGACAAGCATAAATACGAGTCGAGTTAATTACCCAAATGATTCATAACTTGTCAACCAATCAGAGGAGAGAAAATGAGCCAATCAAATGAGAATATAATGTTTTTCTCATTCTGTTTAGTCATTTACAATGTTCTTCGTGTGTCAATGGTTGATTCCTCCCGGTGTTGTGAGTGAATCATAATATTATTCCTGTAAAGTTATGCCAATCTTTATTTTCTCTATCCCTTTTTAATTGTCATATTTTCATATTCCATGATAGGGTTCATCATTCAAAGGTTCATTATTCTCAATCCCCCCAAAGGTTGTCCATCATTATTTTCGACCTTTCCCAAATATTTTGGCTCAATTCTATCGATAAAATGACTCCCATCAGACTATGCTGTAAGTATTAATAATTTTACACGTGGATTTATTAATTTTTATAATATTTATTATGCGTATTATTTTGTTCTGTTTACTTTTTCTCAAATTGCCTTTACTTTATGTACATTTTATTATTATTACATTTTTGACTACACTTTTTCTTATTATTACATTTTTGACTATACAATTCCTAGGATAGATATTATGAAAACCCAACATGGTCTTACAACGACGTATCATCAAAACTGGAGGGCAATAAATACTGTTAAAAAGTCAAAAGAAACAATTATTATTAATTCATTCGGAAAATTAGAAGATTTTCTAAATTGGAATTTATTGCATAATTTGAGAACCTTTGTCGACCTTAACATTTCCCCGAATAGAGAGCTCAAATATGTTTTTTTTTCTCTTGGCTATTCAATAAATGCATTTCAGAATTCTGCTCCGTTGATCGCTCTAGATGGATGCCATATGAAACAATTATATTCTCTTAGTTGCAACAGGTACTGATGGTAACAATGAAATTTATCCAATAGCTATTGTCTTCGCTCCTATTGAGATATTGCCTAAATGAAATCGACAGACTAGTGAAGAAAAATGAGGTTTATTCTTCTTTGAATCAACATTTACGAAGAATTTTGAAGAGAAGTTGATCATTATTATCGAAGAGGCTCGAAAACTTGTTGTGAAAAAATCAACAAATGAGGGTGAATACTTTGTAATGAATACACGGCTAAACTTAAGTTGGACCGAACACCCTAAAAATCTTTAATATATCCCTTGTAAGTAGCTATGTAATATAAAAATATTATATAATTAAATAATATTATCAATAAAAAGCATTAAATACTCACAAAAATAAATTTATTGACAACATGAATTTACATTAAACTTTTTAGAACTCGTTCAGCAATAATTCCTGGATCAAGGTAAACGTTCATCTGAATACATGAAAACTGGCCAGTTTTAATCCAATACAAGTATCCTGAGTTTTCTTGTTGAGCTTCATGATCTCTCCACAAGAATGCTTGCGGTTTGTAGATATCAATCCGAGTCTCTGGCAGAGTTTTATGGTTTCCAAATGTTCGTCATAACTGCTCATCAGATTAACAGTATTCATTTTTTCAACATTCTCAATAGAGATTTCCTTGATAGGGAAGTTGAAGATGTTTGATTCAGGCATGATTAATTTTGAAAATGATGAATGATAATTGTCTTCTATTGAGTTAATTTAAATAAGAAGTGTACCTTCGAAAAATATGTTTTGTTTAGACATGAAGTTATTTTAAAAAATGTTGGTACTCAAGCCAATGACAGAACCTAATCATATTTTGGAGTATTAAATATAATTGTATTGATAACTGACTCAGTTAAACTGAGGATCGATTATACTTGTGTTGGATTAAAACTGGCCAGTTTTCATGTATTCAGATGAACGTTAACCTTGATCCAGGAATTATTGCTGAACGAGTTCTAAAAAGTTTAATGTAAATTCATGTTGTCAATAAATTAATTTTTGTGAGTATTTAATGCTTTTTTGATAATATTATTTAATTATATAATATTTTTATATTACATAGCTACTTACAAGGGATATATTAACGATTTTAGGGTGTTCGGTCGAACTTAAGTTTAGCCACAAGGGCTGAGTAGAGTTTATTTCAAATTCAAATCAAGTCTCGAAAAATTAATCTTTTATTGACTATAACGTTGTTCGCTTGCTACCTGACTATGTTGTCTTCTGGCTTGTATTGGCCAATATATATATACCATGGTATATCTGTAGAAAAAGAAAGGGGAGAGAAAGGTGTAGTATTTCTTAAAGAATAAGGATTATAAAAATTATAGTGATTGTTATAGTAATCAGAATTATTAGAGTAATAACTCTGATAATATAATTCATCACTTGAAAGAAAATAAAGATTAGAATAAAAAACATTTAGATTACCCTGATAAAAATA